>JAOUQZ010016409.1:0-13247 GCA_028564935.1 Neosilurus hyrtlii
ACACACACACACACACACACACACACACACACACACACACACACACACACACACACACACACACACACACACTTGAGATTGCACTTTGGCTCATACTGGTCATGTGGGGATCATATGCATCTCATGCTTCAGATTTAACAACCACACACACTCACACACACACATGCACACACAAACACACACATTCTCAAACACTAATCTCACACACACAGACACCCCATGCAGTCATTTAAGCCATTACTAAATTATCCACATTCCTGTATGTATTTTGTTGAATGCAAAAGTTTGTGCAGCATCTACTTTTTCTTTCTTTCTTTCTCCCTTTTGACTTTTTCTTTCTTTGTAATTCTTTTCTTTTCTTTCAGTTGACTCTTGCTTAATTTTATCGTTTCTTTCCCCATTTATTTTCTCTGTTCCTTTTTTCCTACTTTGCCTTTTTACTTTCCTTCCTTCCTTTCTTTCTTTCTTCATCACTTTTTTAAATGTCCTTCCGGGTGGCATGGTGGTGTACAGGTTAGCACGTTTGCCTCACTGCAAGAAGGTCCTTGGTTCGAGTCCCAGGCTCAGTGAGGGTGTATCTATGTGGAGTTTTCATGTTCTCTCCAAGTGTGCGTGGGTTACCTCTGGGAACTCCGGTCTCCTCCAAAAGTCTAAGGAGCCGTTGAGGGTGTAACCCACTAAATGAATGATTACCCTCCTATTTTTCACTTTGTTCCTTTCCTTTTTCTTTTTTCTTTCTCTCCTATCTTTGTGGTTAGATTTGTGTAAACAGCACTATATTAATAGAGGGATATAAACAGGTCCTGTGTGATATTTATTATATTTATTATTTATTATATTTATTATATTTATTACATTCTCCACGTCAACACATATCGTCTCTGATCTTCACCGGCGGTTTAAAGCCACTGACCAAGCAGGATGTTACTATCATTCATAAACACACTTACACACACTTACACACATTTAAACACTTACACACATTTAAATACTTACACACAACTACACACATTTACACAGAAACACACATTTACACACAGAAACACACATTTACACACATTTAAACACTTACACAGAAACACACATTTACGCACATTTAAGCACTTACAAACACTTATACATTTAAACACACACTTACACATTTAAACACTTACACACACATTTAAACACTTACACACACACACATTTAAAAACTTACACACACTTACACACGCTCACACACAGTGTACAAAAAAAGCAGCGAACAGTGCGCTGTGATGGTGCCGTCTGAGGATACTTCCTGTGAACAGCAAAACCACAGGGCCCTTATCACCTTTTCGATACGGTACAAAAAAAAACACCACTGAACAGTGATATTACACACACACACACACACACACACACACACACACACACACACAAAGACAGAGAGAAAGAGAGAGAGAGAGAGAGAGAGAGAGACAATTAATGAGAGAGAGAAAGAGAGAGAGACACACACAATAAATGAGAGACAGAGAGGAAGAGAAAGAGATAAAGAGAGACTCAGTGAATGAGATGCAGAGAGAGAGAGAGAGAGAGAGAGAGAGAGAGAGAAATAATGACACAATAAATGAGAGACAAAGAAAGAGAGAGACAATGAATGAGAGACAGAGAGTGAGGGAGAGAAAGAGAGACAATGAATGAGAGACAGGGAGAGAAAGAGAGACACAATGAATGAGAGACAGGGAGAGAAAGAGAGACACAATGAATGAGAAAAAGAGAGACACAATGAATGAGACAGAGAGAGAGAGACACACACACACAATAAATGAGAGACAGAGAGAGAAAGAGAGACACAATGAATGAGAGAGGGAATGAGAAGGATTCTTTTCTTTTCGTGCCTTTTTCTTTGCGATCTTTTCTATTGTACTTTTTCTATCCCTCCTTCCTTCCACTGGAATAACACTGTCTCGTTATGATAACCACTATGCAATGCAATGCAACTCACAAGCCGAAGAAACACACTGTAATGTACCTAATAACTCGTGTTATAAAAATCCGATGGAAGAAAGATTTGCGGCGGTGTTGAAACAGTGAGGTGAAGAAATGAGGTGACGTGTAGCGCGTCTCCATGGCGTGTGTTCAAACATGTTTAATTTAATCTCTGATGGAGAAACCATGAGTGTGTTGAGAGTTACACCACAACTGGTGTCAAGAGTACACAGGTGAGTCATTTGATACCTGTGTGTGTGTGTGTGTGTGTGTGTGTGTGTGTGTGTGTGTGTGTGTGTGTGTGTGTGTGTACTGTCACCTCGTCTCTTAATTGCTTCGTGTGAAATCTGCAACTGATGATTAAACTTCTGTCTGTATAATATCTCTTTAAACACACACACACACACACACACACACACAATCTCTCTGTGTGTGTGAGTAAATGAATAAGAGTGAAGCGAATGCATGTTGATGTTAATGTCGAACGGTATAAATGAGCACCTGCTGAGATGTCAAAGTAACTTACAGCTGAATTGCGAATGCTATGGAATGGAAGTTTCAGCTTCTCTGCTTCAGTGGACCTCATTAATCATTTTACACACACACACACACACACACACACACACACACACACACACACACACACAAACAGAGAGAGAGAGAGAGAGATAGAGAGGTGTTCAGACTCTACCTCTCTCGCTCGCTCGTCTTCTCCCGTGGTGTTTTTCAGTGTACTGCAGAAAAGACTGGGCGTGTCCTCTCAGGTTACTCGAGGCCACTAACTTCAATGGCACCAGCACATAATACAGTGACAGAGTGAACATCACCTGACCGTAGAGCAGCACGATCTGTTCTAACTTCAACATTTCACCTATACAACGTGTTAAATCACTCCAATTTGTATGGGTATACATTTCACTAAATTGACTTATTTCAGACACATTTACTGCTTCACTGGAAAAAATTAACATAACTTAGCGGAAAGATTAATGAACATTGTAGGAGGATGTTAGTGACTGTCCTGAAAACAATATGACCCTCCAGCTCTCATCTCAGCACACAAGGTTCCCAACAACCAATCACTGATCACTATTTCCCCCAGCAACCAATCAATGATCACCATTTTCCCGTGCAACCAATCACTGATCACTATATCTCCCAGCAAGCAATCATTAATCACCATTTCTCCCAGTAACCAACCACTGATCACCATTTTACACAACAAATCATTGATCATTACTTTTCGCAGCAACCAATCACTGATCAACATTTTCCCCAGCAACCAATCACTAATCACCATTTCTTCCAGCAACCAATCACAATCACTGAACACAAATCCTCACAACAACCAATCATGGTGGAAGTACTGTTTAGTATTTTTCCTGATAACCATATTTTATCTATTTTATAAATAGTGTAATATTATATAAATTAAATATAAAACATCGAAAGGTAAACATAAATATTGACAATCTACTAAAACTTCCAAAAACAAAGAAAACAAAGATTGCTATTATTGATTTTGATTTTAATGCACTGTGTTTATTTTAAAATATAACGAATTTTATTTCAAAAGATATAGAAGTATAATATATAATACATATCTCAAAATGAGCTGAACGCACAAAATCCCTTTACGTCCACTTATGTTAATCACAGAAGAAGTCAAACGGAGATGATGACCGAGTGCCGCTGGGTGCCATGACAACGCTATCAGCAACATCCCTTATCTCCATAACAACAGAGCAGAAACGCTTCGCCTGATTGGTCCACTGCCATCTGCACGATTGTGCACTGATGAATAAGCTGCAGGAGCTTTTACCTCAACAAAGTGTTATCACCACCAGCGGGAGATCGCGTCATATACAGCAGCTTATCACTGTCCTTTCAGTGACCTTCAGTGTTATTCAGGTCTTCTCTCAGGGTTGTTGGCTTCATAACAAGTCCCAGTTCTACACAGAACCTTTAAAGGTTCCTGAGAAAAAACACTAAAGGATCCTGACATTAACATGCAAGCAGAAACATTAAACCTCCAGAGGGGCAAATACATTCGCCACTACATTCCAAAAGAAAAAGGTCAGATCTAGAGCCCTGAAGTGTTGTTTAGATGTTCCTTAAAGGTCCCATGTACAGAAGGTTTCCTGATTATAAAAAGGTTTTGTTCTAGAACCACTTCAGGTAGATGAGAAGAACCCACATAAGAACCTTTTTTTCTTATGCTGAATATTTACATTTTACACACTGTTCTTATTAATGGTTCTTTACGGGCTCATTTAAAGGAAACACTCTGTTATAGGGTTCAACATAGAACCTTTAAAATGATGATGGACAATTTAAAAGAACCAATAATTACATTTTAAATCCAGTTAAATTAAATTATTTAGGGATTTTTTGCACTGTGTTTATTCTTATTAAAATAATGTATTTGGAACCCTTAAGAGTTCTTTGGTTGTCATTTTAAGGTTCTACAAAGAACCGGACGAACACAATCAAGACCATCTGAGTGAATGCTTGGAATATCTGGTGGAAGTGTAGACTTTTAAAAGAGAAAAAAAGGTTCTGTACGGGTTTACTGAAGGGTTCTTGTATTACCCGGGTTCTACGTGGAGTACTGTCTGATAAGGGGAAAGTTTTTGAGGTTCTAAGTGTAGATTTAAATCAGTTTGTTTGCGTATATTGTTACAGAGTAGAAATTACTTTACATTTAGTAATATCAAATCCACTCCAGAAGTGGAACATTCTCCAGCAACAGAATATTGGTGCTACACTTCAAATCTAGAATCTGTAAATGGGTTTTAACTGGAATTCTTTGGATTGTGGAAAGAGACTGGGGTACCTGGAGGAAACGCACAAATGCACTCCGCCCTCGCCAAGTCATTCACTCAGACATACTTTTTTAAATATCTATATTTGTATAATTTTTGCATTTATTTAAGGAAGGGCGGCACTGTGGTGCAGTGGTTAGCACGTCCGCCTCACTGCAAGAAGCCTGGGTTTGATTCTCAGGCTCGGGGGGTTTCTGTGTTGAGTCAGCATGTTCTCCCTGTGCTTGAGTGGGTTTCCTCCGGGTACTCCGGTTTCCTCCCACAGCCCAAAACCATGCACAGTAGGCTAACTGTCTGTTCCAAATCACCCCAGGTGTGTGAGTATGAATGGTGGTATGTGTGTTAGCCCTGCAATGGCCCTGTAAGCTGGGTGTACCCCACCTTTGCCCAGTGTTGGCTGAAATAGGCTCCAGCCTTCCCGCGACCCTAATTAGAATTAAACGGCTTAGAAAATGAATGAATATATAAATGAATTAATATTTCAGGAAGTAGAAAAAGAGCAAACGTGTACTGACGATGAAATTTTCCCTCTGAAAGATAAAAAATAACACAACCGAAACAGATTAAGAAACTCAGAAAAACAGCACACACACACACACACACACTTATAAGGATATCTTTCTGGTGATGTAAGATGGCAGGGCCACGCCAAATCACTCACAGCTGAGGACCCTTATACGCCTAAAAACATCCATACCAAGGCCACTGACATCAGCTCTTAATAGACACGCCCCTTTCCGCCACCGCCGCTGTACAGCTTTCACTCGTATCGATCTGCAGGAGGTCTGCTGGACTCAGAAACGATCCGTCATTGACACAGCATAGTGTAAAAGCCTTGTACGCTTTGTAACAGGATCTCTGTGGTGTGTGTGTGTGTGTGTGTGTGTGTGTGTGTGTGTGGCAGGAAGAAAGAAAGCTCAAGGTCGATGGCTGTGATTGATGCAGCCCCTCATTTTATTCTCAGGACACGACCGCAGCGTGACGTCCTCAGATCTTAGTGGTGTTTTTGTATAAAAGTGATGTCTCACCCCTTCCTCGCCCTGATCACTCTTTCATCCTCTTCGCCACTCAATATCTTCATCTTCAGTAAACAAATGATCATGCAAACCAAAGACAGGTCATTGTTCACTTATTTGCGAGTGATCATGCAAAGGAGCGAGTGAGAGTCCGGAGACTCCGAGCGTTCCCTCACCTTTCCCACAACCTGTTTCCACAGTGCCAGGCTCCGCCCCCTTTAAAAACACACGTCTAGACTGAGAACCCGAGAGTTGCTCACTCACTCACTCACTTATTTGCTCAACCGCTTATTCCTACTAGGGTCGAGGGGAGGCTGGAGCCAGTCTCAGCCAACTCTGGGCAAAGGCAGGGTACACAGTGACTATTGCAGGGCCAACACATACACACAACCATTTGCACTCACACCTAGGGGCAATCGGGAACAGCCACTTAGGGAGGAAATCGTAGTACCTAGAGGACACCCACGCAAGCACCGGGAAAGCCCAGGACCATTTTGCTGTGCGGCAGATGTGATAACCACTACACCGCCTTGCAGAGTTAACATGCACCTTTATCTGCATAATTAACTCTCATACTGTGACATAACAAGAACTAAAATACAGAATAACAGTCCGCACTTGATCGAGTGCTATTCTACACACTTCTGGACAAAGAGAGCGGAAGCCATTTTGTTTAATTAAACCAGTGATCACGTGTTCATCTTTTCCTATATTATACAACATCATACTAACTTTTTATTTTTTAATACTGTTTCATTTTACATTGTATTGCATTCAACAGAAAATTAAAACTACACTCCTTATTTTTTATCCCTGGTTTTTTAGGTTTCTTGAGGTCATTTCCTGATTCGCCGACGAACTGCGGTCACTATAGTGCACACCTAGAGTGCATGATCAGGAAGTCTGTGGAACGTTACTCCATGTAATGGCCATCACAGGATGTTTGAGTTCTGTTTCTTGTTCCTTGATATGTTCCTGAGTGCTCTTAGTTTGACATGGTGTGTCTGTTTCCTGTTTCCTGTTTCCAGTCTGGGCAGCACAGGGCGTAGTACTTAGCACATCTTACATGTTCTCGCAGGAAGAAGGTCCTAGGTTCAAGTCGTGTGTCCGGCAAGGGTGTTTCTGTGTGGAATTTGCATGTTCTCCCCATGCTTGCCTGGGTTTCCTCCAGATTCTCCGGTTTCCTTTACCAGTCCAAAGACATGCACATTAGATTAACTGTCTGTTCCAAATTGCCCCTTGGCACGAGTGTGAGTGTGAATGGCTGTGTGTGTTACCCTGGGATGGAATGAGGAGGTGCCCAGTCGGCCGAGATAGGCTCCGGTTCAGCAAATGAATGAAAAAATGAACTAATGTTTAGGTTCTGTTGTGGTTCGGTTGCCAGTTCCCAATAAAGTCCTCATCCTGTTCATCTCCATCTCCAGCCATGTGACATCAGGTTAAAAGTGAAGTGTTTGTATAGAAATCCGTTGGTTAAGTTGCTGTTGAAAAACCCAAGCTCAGATGCTCAGAGGTGTGAGCTACACGGCAGTGATGTTAATGTTCCAAAAGTGGAGCTCTGCAGATCCACTCGGACACTAGCGTGAGGTGTCCCTGAACACCAGGTCACTTCATCTCAGAGCTCTACACATTTCGATGCATGGTGTTAAAGAAACATTTTACAGCATTTCACACTTCGAGTCCTGAAAACCAGATGTTTTTCTCAGTAAGGGTTGAGGTGGAAGTGGGTGACCTCATTCGCTGCTCTTCATCAGTGAAAGATACTGATGCAGAACTTCATGCCAGGGTCGTGCAAGCTCGTCATGTTTTGATGGTGATTTGTTGGCGGAGATTTGTCCATATGATTGGCTGACACTGTGCTGTATTCATGTGCTTCGGTGTTTAAAAGGTACTTTATGTTTCTGGATCTGTAATAAAAGACCATGAAATACACCAGAATTCTTGCGTCACTTATTTTTTATAATATTGTGGGGGGGTTCGAAACTGTGCTGCATCAGAGGAAATGTACTGAGCCTGTGGTGGACCAACATGAGAACCATTTACAAATCCGGTTACATAGACATCTTACACCTTGCACGTGTGAGTGTGTCCAAGTTTGAATCCACCTGAATTTATTCTGGTTAATTTCTTCTTTACACAATTTATTACAATTCAGCTGTGGTTACCATGGCAAGGGTGTTTCGGTGTGGCGTTTGCATGTTCAAATGTGGGTTTCCTCCAAGTACTCCGCTCTCCTCCCACAGTGCAAAGACATGCACATTAGGCTAACTGGCTATTCCAGATTGCCCCAAGGTGTGAGTATGAGTGTAAACGGTTCTGTGCGTTGGCCCTGTGATGGACTAGCAAGCATGGTGTTCAGAGTGTACACTGCCTTCATACAGAGTCGGCTGAGATAGGCTTCAGGCTCTCTGGAACCTTAGTTGAATTAAGCAGTATGGCAAATTAGCAAATTAATGAAAGACTGGCTTTGAAGGGGAGGCCACGCCTCTTTTATTATGACTAACTTTCCATAGGAGAAACCACACCTTCTTCACTAAGGCCAACACCCACCAAGGACAATTCGCACTTCCTTCACTGGGGCAGACGAGAAGGAACACCTATTTATTACGATAATACTCAGACATCTAACGGGAAGAAGCCACACCCCCTTCATTACAACTGTCCGCGCCACATGAAAATGCCACGCCCCCTTCACGAGGAAAGATTGGTAAAGAATAGGCCACACCCCTTCACGGCAATGGAGAGGTAGAGTACAGGCCACTCCTTCTTCGCTGTGTGTGTGTGTGTGTGTGTGTGTGTGTGTGTGTGAAGACATTAGTGTCGGGTTAATGCCTACTCATTTCATTCAGATTCTATAACAGTTTGATAATTCATGATTGATTAATTATTAATTAGTCGCTGCTCGTCCTCAGAGAAAGAGAGCAGTGATGATTCAGATTCTCGTGAACACACGGGGGAATTGAGGTCACACAGAAGCATGGTCACCGCAGCGATAAAATGAAGTGACAGATCATGCACCAAGTGTTCAAATGTTTATCATGGGCAGAACACACACAGATACACACACACACAAATCTCACAGGAACGCAGGAAGCATCTGGGTTCTCTGACGACATTTTCCTTCACTGTGCCAGGATTCCCAACCCCCTCGTCCTCCACACTGCTCATCAGTGTGTGTGTGTGTGTGTGTGTGTGTGTGTGTGTGCACTAATGATTTTGCACATCTCCTGAGCCCAGCTCTTGGGGGAAGACTTAAATATCTCTTGGGTTGTAGGTTAGCAGATGGGGGATGGCATGTACATGCATGTGTGTGTGCGCGTGTGTGTGTGTGTGTGAGAGAAAGAGAGAGAGAGAGAGTGCTTGTGTGTGTGTGTGTGTGAGTGTGTAAGAATGGGGTGGGAGCGAGGTTAGAGATCGCATAACTTCCTTTTTTTATTCTCGGCTAAATAGGACACAGGTAGTTCCCTTGTGCCGTGCCCCCCCCCGTGCATTGTACGTTTCCAGAAAAGATAGACACCATCACAGGAAGTGGAGATTTTAGTCCACTGTCCAGCTGTAACTGTAACCCAAATCCACTGGAAACCCCCTAATACACTCATCTGGTGCTCCGGCTCTAATTCATTAGTGGGTGGAGTTTTAATGATGTCATTCTGTTGAAGAGAAGATACTGATGCTTTTTGTGGGTGTGGTCATTCTAAACAAATAACAACTAATATTAGCAGCCGATTTGAAATTAAATTAAAAAAAAAATCTTTAAAAATTTCAATATTACAAATATTTAGATTATTTTTATTACTCATAAATTATTTAATCTGGAATATAACTTTTTATAACAAAGAAATCATAAGAAAATCTTTTATGCTTGGATGAAGTGTTTCTTGGACAATTTGTTAAAGACATTTTTTACAATTGAAAACTTTCATGGCCTTTTAACTTGGACTGGGACCCAGGACCTTCTTGCTGCTAGGCAGACATGCTAGTAAGATTTTTATTTTATTTATTTTTTTATTATTTATACTTTGTGTAAAAGTTGCGATGGACATCCGGCTGGGGTTTCGGGATATGGGATTTTCCTAGAAATTATTTAACGGCGTGATCAAATTCCACTTCTCAGATTTACTCTACCACCATACAGTGAATGATCTGTTACTATGGAAACCATAACATCAACAGGATAAATCTGTTCTACATTCTGAGCTACTGTTTACAAAAATTCATTAACACCTTCTGACCAATCAGTACCCAGAACTCCACAGTGTTGTGGTGTAATAAATCAGTACGACCAGTATCATATTTTTAAAATATATATTGCACTTTAGAACAATACTCTGGCACTTAACCCTTTTGTTTATGACAATACTGATATTGCAGCATGATGTTGCCCTGCCTGTGACCAGACCCTGCCTGTGACCGGACGCAGCCTGGTGAATAATCACTCTGTACAAACCCTCATCCTGCCCCAGGACTTTAAAGGAGTAAAGCTTGAGACGCCATTTCTGTTTTTAGTTCGGTTCCTCTTTATGCTAGTGCTGTGACCACGCCCCCTCCTTTACCAAAGTTATTTCTCATTCATAAAAAGTGAATTAGCAGTAGACCGAGTGTGAGTGTGATGTCACTCCTTTGTTAAATATTACACTTAGAAACATTTTTTTTTCATTTCCCAGCCAGGACAGGAAATAGGTTCACTTGTGACTTTTATTTAAAATTTTTTTTAATATTAAAAATATCTGCCAGAGACAGAACCCGAATGAGAACCGTACTAACTACACATGCCGAAGCTTCAGATGTATTGAAGTAACGTTTGCAGAACCTTGCTACCATCTTGCTGTTTTGCACCCACTCCCCCCCACGCCCCCACACACATGCACTATTCAGCAGCTCTTACCACAAAAAAAAACCAAGCAAGAGTTTCTCACTTTTAACCACCCGAAACACCCTAAACACACAAAACTGCACAGTTCAAATCATCTCAGGAGGTGTGCGTAAAATCCTGACCTGCTTTAAACACACCACACACAGCAAGGAGAACAAGTCCACCAGAACGAGGAAATAAAGAATAAGATCCTTTTAAATCGGTTTGTATTCATCAGCAGAACAACAGGAGCTAAAACATTTATTCTTTCAGAAAAAACTGAAAAAAGACACAAGGTAAGAGTGAGACCATCTGATAAAAAAGTCTGCCTATACATTAAAGTTTTGGAGTACAAAATATACATGAGACAGGTCAAGGTCTTATAGTAAGATCAGATGCAGTATAAGGGAGAGACTGGACACAAAATGAAAAATAAAAAGGGGAAAAAATACAAAGGCAACGGCAAGTGTGAAATATTAAAGAAAAAACCAGGAGAAAATAAAATGTAATTTTTTTATCAAGGATGGGTGAATAAAAAGTGAGATGGGCAAAATGTTCAAGAGTGAGACCAGATGCAAAAAAAGAATGTAAATTTAAACAGGAAGACCGGGACTCCAGTAAGACTAAAGATATGTTTAAAAAGTAAGACCAGACACAGCAATAAAAAGTGAGACTGGAAAGAAAATGAAAATTTGAAACTGGGGGTAACCATTAAAATCCAGTGCAGTGGTAAATTAAAATGGTACTGGTGGTAACATTATAAAGTAAGACAAGACACAAATTAAAACATGAGACCGGACACAAAATTAAAAAGTGAGACTGGAAACAAAATTTTTAAAATGAGACCAGACACAAAATTGGAAAAGTGAGACCGGACACAAAATTAAAAAGTGAGACCGGACACAAAATGTAAAAAATGAGATGGGACACAAAATTTTAAACGTGAGACGGGACACAAAATTGGAAAAGGAGACCGGACACAAAACTGAAAACGTGAGACTGGACACTAAACTAAAAACATGAGACCGGACACAAAATTAAAAAAGAGATCAGACACAAAATTGGAAAAGGAGACCGGACACAAAACTGAAAACGTGAGACCGGACACACAATTAAAAAGTGAGACCAAAACAAAATTCAAAAATTAGATCGGACACAAAATTGGAAAAGTGAGACCGGACACAAAATTTAAAAGTGAGACTGGACACAAAATTGGAAACGTGAGACCGGACACAAAATTTAAAAATTAGATCTGACACAAAATTGAAAACGTGAGACCAGACGCAAAATTAAAAAATGAGATTGAGCACAAAATTAAAGTGAGGCTAAAGATAACAATAACAAGCAAGACCAGACACAAAATAATATGAGCGCCTCAGTACTTTAGAACTGTGTTTTATTTAAACTGAAGAATTCCCCAAAACAACAATAAAGACTAAATTATAATATTTTTTTTTGCAGGGGTATAAACTAAGCTCAGGTGAGTGAACAGAAACGCCCAGGTGTGTTAATTTCCCTAAACCACAGCAGCAGCTGAACAAAATCATTCTTTAAGAAACAGAACCACGGGCAGTTTCAATAAAATTCACCCGGAGCAGGGCGGAATGTTCCTGAAGCCTCGTAATAAGCGTTGTCTTATCTACAAAACAATGATTTAGCTTTAAATCTTCCTAAATCATTAACAGTCTCTAATAAAAAATGTCCTATTGGAACTGAACATGATAAGGAAAATTACAGATCTAAATGATTGGTTTGACTGAAGTCATTGCTCACGGCAACAGGTCACTCCCATCTTACTCTTTTATTCTCATGTTAAAATTGTTTTATTCACGTCATGAACGCGTGATTGCAGTGTTCTGTAGATTAAAAATATACACACCAACATGAACGAAAAAAAAAAAATCTCAATAATGAAATTTACTGTAAAAGTGATTTTTTTTTTGCATTACTCCAACCTTCCTTTTCACTCTTGTAATTTAGGTTATCAAAAAATAGCAATTAGCAGCTACTTCAACAGCAGAGACTAACTAGCTATCTTGACAGCTAATGTAAGCTTTCTAGCAGTCAGTAGCTAACCAATATTAGACTATAACTACATAGACCTGTAACTTAGCAATAACACAATATAAAAAACTAGCAACTGTTTATTAGCTAGCTAACATCAATCAGTGGGTAAGATGGTCAGTTATCACTGCGTACACTGTATAGCGATGTCTGAAATGTGCAAATACTTTCCTATTTTTTCATTGTTACCCAGTTCAAAAAGCCTGCAGTCATTGGATGTACCATAAACATGCATTTTAGTGTTGCGATAATATACGTTTTGTATTAATGAATAACAACATGATAACCGCGTCACTGATATCGCACAATATTGCAATACGACCTCGCAGCAATAATCAGGACGGTCTCAAGCACAACAGAGGCCTAGAACAAACCCGAAGCAGGTCTGACCTCCTGTTTCTGCTTTACAACATCACCAAACTCCTGTAAAGGTCATCACAGGAAGTGACTCAAGGAACTGCAACTGAGATCCCCAGCCCTGATGGACGGCTGGAGCCAAACACACACTCTTGATTTAAGAGGAAAGTGTAGGGGTAGTGA
>JAOUQZ010016447.1:0-15273 GCA_028564935.1 Neosilurus hyrtlii
TACCCTTACTTCAGCAGAACGGTCCAAAATAAGCCCTACCCCGAAAATAAGACCTAGCTAAATACAAATTTTGTCCGTACCTTACCCTCATTTTCTATGAATGCACGCCCGCCAGTGCTATTTACAGCAATGCCGCAGAGGAGAGACAGAAAAAGAGGAAGTTAAGGGAACAAAACAGTAAGTAAAGTATTATAAAGCAGAACTGAGGGGTATGATGGGGTTAAAGCAGGACTGGAGGAGTATAACAGTCATTATTTTACTGGTATTATTCTGTCTGTTTCAACTCCAGACATGAGAGCAGAAAGGAAGAGCTACACGGCTGAGTACAAGAAAGCAGTTGTGGATGAATCGTTTACCTGTTTATTGAAATTGCTGTTAATGTAAATTAAAATAAAACCTACCCCGAAAATAAACCCTATAGTGTTTTTTGAACCGAAAAAAAAAATAAGACAGTGTCTTATTATCGGGGAAACACAGTAGTTGTATGTGTGTTGGCCTGGCGACCTGTCCACGGTGTACCCTGCCCTTGCCCAGAGTCGGCTGAGATGGGCGCCAGCCTCCCCTCGACCCCAATTAGGATTAAGCGGCTTTGAAAATGAATGAAAGAACGAATGATTAATTGTGTTGGTCCTGATTCTGCTCATCATATCAATATTATCTGTAATATTTTTCATTTCATCAAAAAACAAACAAACAAACAAAATGCATTTCTATTTTTGTATTCCTCTCATTTAATCTGACCGTGCAGGGCTGAGAACCAGGAACAGACGGGGGTCCAGACAGATTAATGAGTACGAGAGTCACCTTCCCCTGGTCTCTCCGCCCTTCCTTCACTCACGACAAGAAGATTAAAAGGCTATTTTACTTTCACGGCGTACGCCGGATAATGAATCATACACACTCCTAATGCAGCTCTTGTTTACTCAGTATTATAATATCACCTCGCCAGCTGTGGCCCAATGCCTGGATACTCTCCAGCTGTCAGGGTGACTCATGGTTTCTTCCCAAATTTTACAGGATGTCACATGACACATATAATATACTCTACAGTATATGTAATATCCAGCGTCCTTGATTCTCCATCCTGATTGGTCAGAAGTGTACCCTGTTATTATTCTCTATAACAGAAGCTCTGACCGGATTTCATTGAAATGTGTTCTAGTTATGGACTTTCACAAAACAGGACACTCTGCATAAACAGATTACAGACTAGGCAGCATGGTGGCTTAGTGGTTAGCACGTCCCCCTTACAGCAAGAAGGTTCTGGGTTCAATTCCCGGGCTCGGGCGTTTCTGTGTGGAACGAGAGTGAGTTAATGAACTTATCTAATGTTTTATATGGTGGAATCTTCAACAAGAAGGAGTCTCCAGTGTCAGCGCATTGGTATTACCAGCGGTAAAGTGCTAATATGTTTCTTAGAACAAATAAAAGAGTGTATACTCACTCACCCATGTGCTGAACCGCTTAATCCTATTAGGAGCGTGGGGAGGCTGGCGCCCATCTCAGCCGACACTGGGCAAAGACTGGGTACATCCTGAACAGATCACCAGACCGCTCACACCTAGGGGAAATTTGGAAAAGCCAATTTAGCCTAATGTGCATGTGTTTGGGCTGTATGAAGAAACTGGAGTACCCCGAGGAAACCCACACAAGCACAAGGAGAACATACAAACTCCACACAGAAACTGAGTCTAGCACTTAATCCCAGGACCTTCCTCCTGTAAGGCGGACAAGGTAATATTACGCCACGGTGCCACCAGATTGTTTTTTAATTTGATCGAATATTTTGGTGATATATTCATTATAAAATTAGGATTGTGCAGTACCAACAGCAATACTTGAAAAATGAGACGTGGGTCATATTCTGACATTTTTTTGGAAACTTTTGCGACACTGAGACTCAATTTACGGAAACAGGCTTTACACAAATTTTGAACTTCAATTTATTTTTTATTTAGGCTACACAGCATAGCTAGGGGGCGGCGCAGTGGTTAGCACGTCTGTCTCACAGCAAGAAGGTCCTGGGTTCGATTCCCGGGCTCATGGTGTTTCTGTGGAGTTTGCATGTTCTCCCCGTGCTTGTGTGGGTTTCCTCCGGGTACTTCGGTTTCCTCCCACAAAAACGCAAAGTAGGCTAATTAGCTGTTCCAAATCACCTGTAGGTGTGAGTGTAAATGGTTGAGTGTGTTGGCCCTGCGATGGCCTGGCGAGCTGTCCAGGGTGTACCCAGAGTTGGCTGAGATGAGCGCTAAGTTAGGATTAAGCGGCTTAGAAAATGAGTGAATGAACGAGCAAAGCCAGTTAGATGGCAAATTTAAAATAACTGTTTATTAATTCATAAAATGCTTAAATAAATAATTGTTTACTTTTTTAAATTAATTGTACTTTAAGACTTTTATATCTGCCAGCACAAATTAATTTTTATCCTTTTCCAGAGGAGTTTACAAAAATTGATCGGCACCCAAAATTATATGACTATAGCTTGGACGTTTAGCCCCGCCCACCTCCCCACTAGATGAAGAAAGTGGGCATTAAAGCCATACAGTGGTGTGGATGAAACCTGGAGACTCAGATTAATTTCTGCCTCGCGTCTTTCAGCCGTTCCCTCTGATGTAATGAAATATATGTGTGTACTGAGGAGTGTGTGGGTGGCGGACAGCTAATGATGCTTATTTTTATAAGGCATTAGCAGAACCTCAGGTGGCATCCTCACATAGTGTGATGGCATTCTGCCTGATCCTGGTCTCCATACTATGAAAGCGTAGTAGCTGGAAAATTAAGACGTCTCAGTGAAAGATGAATGGTCTGGACGGTCATTCTCACTTGAGCGTTCCCTCAATACAATATTCCAGCCTGTCAGATTGTAATCCGAGCAACTAAACCAAGACAAATGAGCAACGCGGACGTGGGAACAACTTAATATTACGCCCTGGTTATGGATGACGGCGTAAGAAGGCGATTTGTCATTTCTGTCGCCTTTCTGCGTGCGGTGGACATGAATAAACGTGTGAAATATTAATCTGTCTTTTCGGGTGCGGGATAAAGCCTGTTGTGTCATGTAATTTTCCCCCTCTGTCTTTATAAATAAGGGGATTTTACCTCATTTTGTCATTTGTCCATCTACATAATTATTCAAGTGTCATAGTGTCGCATCTTTCCTTTTCCTACAGTCATGACGCAGTTTCCTTTGAAACCTGATTATTCATTCATTCATTTTCTAAGCCGCTTAATCCTAATTAGGGTCGTGGTGAGGCTGGCGCCCGTCTCAGCCGACTCTGGGTGAGGGCGTAAACCTTGGACTGCTCGCCAGGCCATCTCAGAGCTAAGAGACACACACACACACACACACACACACACAACTATTTACATTCACACTCACACCTAGCTGCGATTTGGAACAGCCAATTAGCCTGCTGTGCATGTTTTTGGACTGTGGGAGGAAACCGGAGTACCCTGAGGAAGGGGCAACATGCAAGGGGCAACATGCAAACTCCACAAAGAATCGCTCCAAGCCCGGGAATCAAACCCGTGCCTCCTTGCTGTGAGGCGATTGTGCTAACCACTGCGCCACCGTGCTGACCCCAAAACCTGATTATTTTACCTTTATTTTACGCATTTTATGCCAGACAGACTTTAATATGCTACTTCTATGGATATGGATGAGGTGATAATCAAAGTCATAACAAGGCAATTTGTCATTTCTGTCACCTATCTGAACACATTCAGTCATTTGCCGAAATGATCAATCTTACTAAGGTTGCGGAGAGGCTGAGGCCTATCTCAGCCAACTCTGGGTGAAGGTAGGGAACTGAACAGTCCATCAGTCCATTCGACAACCGCTTACTCAAAACTACGAGCGGTTTGAAACAGTCAGTCAGCCTAATGTGCACGTCTTTGGACTCAAATTTGAATTTGGAGTCAAATTCTTGGGAGTCAAATTCTTGTTGTGAGGCTACCACGCCAGCTGAACAGCTTGCCAGGCCATTGAAGGGCAAACAACTATTCACACTCACGCCTAGGGGCAATTTAGACCAGCCAGTTAGATAAATGTGCATGTCTTTGGACTGTAGGAGGAAACCGAAGTACCCATAGGAAACCCACGCAAGCACAGGGAGAACATGCAAACTCCACACAGAAACGCTATCACCGAGCACGGGACTCAAACTCAGAGCCTACTTGCTGTGAACAGCTTGCCAGACCATCAAAGGGCCAACACACGCACACTAACCACTGCACCACCTCGGAGGCCTATCTGCATGTAGTTGACCTAAATATTTATTCTAATATATACACAATACCATGTCCCACGTGCCAGAGTCAGTAGCCGAGGATCGTCTGACAGACCCCACACCCTCAGCTGCCACCCAGCTCACGTGAAAAAGGAAACTGTGCTCCTCCGTGTTGAGTGGCTTGGGCATCTGATTAGAATGCTTCCGAATTGACTCCCTGGTGTGGTGTTTCGGGCATGTCCAACCAGGAAGAGGCCCGAGGTCCATCCAGAACACGCTGGAGGGACTATATCTCTCTCGGCGTCCCCCTGGAAGAGCTAGAGGAGGTGGCTGAGGTGAGGGACATCTGGACCTCACTGACGCCCCCGTGACCCAACCACGAAGCAAGCGGAAGAAGATGATGATAGTGATATACAATCCTCCGACCCCCACTCCACCAATACCCCCCAATACCCCCACTAATGCTTCTGCGTCTCATTTTTACAAGTGTCTACTCTGTTCCCTTCCAGTGCTGGGCAGGTTCTACTGTCAGTGGCATGGTGGCGTAGTGATTAGCATGTCCGCCCCACAGCAAGAAGGTCTTGGGTTGGAGTTTCGGATTCGGTAAGGGTGTTTTTGTGCAAAGTTAGCATGTTCTTCCTGTGCTTCTATGGGTTTACTCAGGGTACTCCGGTTTTCTCCCACAGTCCAAACACATGCATATTAGGCTGATTGTCTGTTCCAAATTGTCCCTAGGTGTGAGTGTGAATGGTTGTGTGTGTGTTGGCCCAATAATGGTCTGGCGAGCTATTCAGGGTGTACCCCGCCTTCGCCCAGAGTCGGCTGAGATGGGCTTCAGCCTCCCGAGACCCTGTTAGAATTAAGTGGTTTGACGAATGAGTTAGTGAGTGAGTAGTTCTGCTGCATCATTTTCACCTCCCATCATTACCTTCGAGCTACTTCTTGCCTTTACGTTATCACATGTTCAACCTTAAACATAAATACTGCTCACATGTCACGCTGACACACACTGCAGTCACCCCATCCCCCCGAAGTCATTTCACCATCAACACTGCCCGTTGTTCCTCCTGAGCATCATTATAACCCGGAGCAGGGACGTCTCTTATGCCAACAACAAGAGCTTTGTTTACAAAAACCGTCTGCCTCACATGGGTCATTAATGCACAACCACTTCAGTGTTCAATGCAAAACAAAACGCTTAGCAAAAATGCTAAGCTGATCAAAATGCTAAGCTGATCAAATCTAACCATCCTCTTGAGAAGAGATTTAAAGTGTGTTGTAGTTAGTTTTATACGCAACTCTTCACTGTTAAAGGCAGTTTTTAATCCGTTTATGTTCTAGACACCTTTAAGAACCTGGTCCTGACACTTCATTGGAAAAAAACGATTTTGACTTTCACATGGGGACTTTCACATGGACTGTTGGAAAGAAAGGGATGTTTTGTTTACTGAAAACACAACTCACCTACCAGGCTAAACACTGCGCCGAAGCGGCGTCATCATTTCTGTAAACACATTATAGTTTCTACTTAACACGAATCTTTGTTTGTGTTTATTTAACCGGCTCTTCATATTTATTACGGTATGTCTGTTATACTGTATATAAGGGGCAGCGCAGCATGTCCGCCTCACAGCAGTAAGAATCTGGGTTCAAGTTCTGGGCTTCGGCGTTTCTGTATGTTCTCCCTGTACTTGTCTGGGTTCTCCTAGGTACTCCGGTTTCCTCCCACAGTCCAAAGACTTGCACAGTAACTAACAGTGGCTTCCTCTCTGTTAAAAATTTCCGCTAGATGTGACTGTTAGTGTGAGTGGCTGTGTGTGTTGCCCTGCGAGGGTCTGGTAAGCTGTTCAGGGTGTACCCTGCCTGCGCCCAGTGTTGGCTAAGAAAGGCAAAACCCTCCCAGCAACCCTATTAGGATTAAGCGGTTTGGCAAATGAGTGAGTGAGTATATTGTATATTAGCATATACGCTACAATCTACTTGGTCTGCTAAGATTCACTCTCACTATTTGCCGAACTGCTTAATCCGACTAGGGTAGTGGGGAGGCTGGTGCCTGTCTCAGCTGTCACTTGGCGATGGCAAGGTACCCCTTGAACAGCTTCCCAGACCCTCGCAGGGCAACACATACAACCATTTACACTCACACCTAGGGGCAATATGGAACGGTCAATTATCCTGCTGTGATGTCTTTGGACTGTGGGAGGAAACCAGAGTACCCAGAGGAAATCCACGCAAGCATGAGGACAACATGCAAACTGCACAGAAAGGCTCTTACCAAGCCCGGGACTTGAACCCAGGACCTTCTTGCTGAGAGGCGGACATGCTAGACTCCTTCCAAACCATTTATTAGCTCCATTAATTTAACCCAAATCAGTGTTTTAATATAAAATTGAAATACTTTTACTAAAAGCTGCTGTAATAGAAAAGTAATCAAGGCCTCCTGACCAATCACAATGGAGAATTCAGTAGTTCTGTGGAATAAATTGGAAATGTCAAATATTACACAGGGGCCATAAAGCACCCAGAGAGCAGAGGAGGCTGAAAGCTCGGGTCTCCTGCTGACAGCAGTCGTGTACAAATTTTACAACCAATAAATGGCTTCAACCAGATATGATTTAGAGAAACACAATCGTGTTGACAGTTTAACGAGCTGCTCCAATGCTCCGTGTATGGCTCTGTTTGCACTCGGGTGTGACTATTAGCACACATTTTCCCTAACGTCCTCGCACAGCCTGGCACTGCTGATCTGGAAACAGTTCTCTGAGCCCCTGCTGTGTGGCGTCTAATGGAAACTGAGCTGAGATTAAAATAAAGAGACAAGGTGGTTTTACAATGAATCATTATAGACTTTTATATGACTCATGCCCTCGACGTTGATTTACCGTTAACAGTTAATTCCCTTTTTAAAAAAAATACAAATACTTAAATGACTCAAATGTAATTTAGAACTTTAAAGTATGCCCAAAAAATGTTAAATAAAAAATATGAAAACCTCAAAATGAATTAAAAACACACTTTCATTTCAGCTGATAATCCATTCGTTCATTCATTCATTCATTTTCTAAGCTGATTTTCACAGTGAGGCTGGAGCCCATCCAACCGTGTTGTACACCGTGAACAGCTCGCCAGGCCACTGCAGGGCCAACACACACACAACCATTCACACTCACTCTCACACCTAGGGGCGATTTGGAAGAGCAAATCAGCTACTGTGCATGTTTTTGGACTGCTGGAGGAAACCAGAGTACCCGGAGGAAACCCACTCAAGCTATCAAAATCCACACAGAAATGCACCTAGCCCTGGAATCGAAGCCCCGGAAGCTGATAATGCTAACACTAAATTCAACAATGTTTGTCCGTTTGCTAATCATATTAGGGTTTGATGGTGGGGAGCTGGAGCCTATAACAGCTGACTCTGGGGGAAGGTTGGGTAGCTCTCCAACAGCTCTCCAGACCATTGCAGTTCCAAACAGACAAACACAGTGCATTTTTTTGAACTGTGGGAGGAAACCAGAGTACCCCAGAGGAAACGCACACAAGCACAGGGAGAACATGCAAACTCCACACAAAAACGACCGTGTGGGCCTCGAACGCAGGACCTTCTTTTCACTTTTCAGCTGAAAATGTTAATGTTAAATTCAATAATGTTTAGTACGCAAATGGTTTTAATGCAAACAGAATAAACGTAGGGTTGAAATATAGTCAGTAATGCCAACACTGGAAACAAAACCTGCATTTTTAATTTTTTTTAACTTTTACAAATATTTTAGTTAAACAAGCTGTTAGCGCATGCTCTGAGTAATTCACTTAAGCAGCAGATGCTGACGAATATAACAAAATTTGGATTCGCCAACTACTCTGATGATCGTTGATGGAAATCAGGGCCGGCCCCTGTCATTCTGCGATAGTTAACAGCATTTAGCGACAATGACCAACATTTGTGCAAACGTTTGCAAAAGACAGCAGGTGAACATAAAGGACTGTTAGCAAATGTTAGCAACAGTGTTTGCACTGATTAGCTCTGCCACACTTTTGCCACTGTTTGGGAACATTTGGAACGTTTTCCCATCTCCTGATAAAGTACCAGGTGAATGTTAGGCAAATCCTGGAATTAAACCACCCAACCCTAAAAAAAGGGTGAGCAAACCCTACCCAGATATAGAAGATGGACCTTTAGCAACCTTTTACGAACCGTGACTACGTTCCTCAGCTTTCTTCACTCCGTGAGACACTAGCTTTACCTTGAAATTTAAGTTAGTATCCCTGTCAGTACAATGCATACCTTATTTGTTATCAATTAGCATAAATATCTAACTAGCAAACATTACCAGCGTAGTTGCTGTTTGAGATTAGCTGCTTGTTTAGGTGTTTGTTCAGTTACGCTAACTAGTTAAGCACACAAAAAACATAAAAATCATACGATTCTTCTAATCTGTCCATCTTTCTGTCATTCTTTCAAAGATACCATCGAGAAAAGGATAGGTAAAGCGGCTAATATGTGTGGAACTCGTTAGCATAACTATATAGCTTGACAGCAGCATGTGCTACAACATGTGGCTAAATCTGGAAAATACATACACCTGAAACTAATTATGAGAATGTTAGCCAGAGCATGAGGAATGTTTCTGAGTCTATTTAGCACCACTGACTCCAGTTAACGCAAAAATAAATCAAGCCTAGCTCGTAGCCTTGTCATGCTACCTTGTAGCCATAGCCAGTTAAAATAGTGCCCTCATTAGTGTGCAAAACTGCTACCAATCTGTTTTTCTTCATACTGTTTTAATCCACGCCTAATGACAATAATATTTTTTCCCCCGTCTCAGCTGAACTGAAAGCTTTTAGGGTACAAAAAGCTTGTTTTTGGTTGCGTGCGGGAAAAAAGGCTTTGCTTAATGGTACAGTGGGCAGCACGGTGGCGTAGTGGTTAGCATGTCGACCTCACAGCAAGAAGGTCCTGGATTCGAGTCCCGGCTCAGTGAGGGCGTTTCGGTGTGGAGTTTGCATGTTCACACGTGCTTGAGAGGGTTTCCTCAGGGTACTTCAGCTTCCTCCCACAGTCCATGCTCATTAGACACATTTGGCTGTTTCAAATTGCCCCTAGGTGTGAATGTGACTGGGAATAGTTGGGTTTGAGAGCCATTCACGGTGTACCCCGCCTTCACCCATTGTTGGCTGAGATAGGCTCCAGCCTTCCCGCGACCCTAATAGAAGGGTTCAGCAGTACGGCAGATGAGTGAGTGAGAATGAGTAATGCTACTAATAATTACTTACTAGTGCTCACTTATTTGACTTTGATTTAATTTTAATTGAAATTTTCTTCTCTAACTGGCTCTTGACTAACTGCAGCAAAATAATTTCTGTCCAGGGATCAGTAAAGTTTTTTGGGATTCTTTGGGATTACATCCATCCTGAGTTCTTAAATAGTTTTATATCTTAAATAGTGGGGAAATCGCGCCAACTGCTACCTCGCCATTATAAAAAATTGGCAGCCATTTAGCTGACCTTGAACTTAGCTTGACCTACAATGACCTTTTTAAAAACTCATTTCAGCTTTTAGACCCAAGTTGCTACCCTGAAAATTTTACAGCGTCAAGCAGTTCTTAAGATACAGGCATGTGTAGCCACAATAACAAAATTGTAAATTTTCTTCATGGTGTTTGTGTTCATTGACAAATAAATGGCTTTTGGGAAAATGTTGATAGCTGGCAAGTCGAATGTGGTTAGCGTGAACTGCTTAATCCTACTACGGTCACAGGAAGGCTAGAGCCTATAATGATTGACACTGGGTGAAAGGGTGGTACACTCTGAACAGCTCGCTAGACCATCGCCGGGCCAACGCACACACATGCAACCATTTACACTCACACTCACAAACAGGGGCAATTCGGAAAAGCTATTTAGCCTAATGTGCATGGCTTTTGACTGTGGGAGGAAACCGGAGCATGTGGAGGAAACCCACACAAGCATGGGGAGAACATGCAAACTTCACACAGAAACGCTCAGGACTTGAACCCAGGACCTTCTTTCTGTGAGGCGGACATGCTAACCACTACACCACTGTGCTGCCTAGTATCCATAAGTATTAGTAAATTAGTATATAAATTTGTGGGGGAGGGCATAAAGGGTAGATATTATCATATAGATAAGAAAATGGGCTGTTTGGTTGGCAAGTCACGCAGGGAGGGATGGTGCGAAAAATTGAAGGGCCGCTAGCCATGTCGTGGCGGCTTCAAGTTTGGAACATCCAGTGTAGTGTCCATGATTTTCTTACAGTCCATGATCTCAACACCATAAAAGCATCATTATCATAAAAAGTGTAAGAATCAGGATGTAAACGTGCGCCATTACTGTGTTGTCGTTCAATTTCAGCGTGGCAAGCAGACACACCCTTCATTAACGATAAGAGTCTCAATACGACACTAATTTCTCCTGAAATGTTTTCGTAAAATCCCATGTTTTTGTTGTATAGATGCACTTTTTTCCATAAATATCACTTCCTGTGTTTAATATATACACGGCTGACTCACTGCACATCGTACCCGCTCCCTGGCTAAGCAAGCAAAACGAGTGCGCTTCCCTGCGGTTTGTTTGGTCTCTAGCTCCAAGTAAACTTTACAGAGAATTAGAGCATAATTTGCAATCACTAACAAATAGAGAAAGCTTTACAGCTTATAAAAATATAGTATTATACTTCTCCTTGACTTATGGTGTTTGGACAGGCATAACAGACCCCATAGTAGAAGCATCCTTGTCATGGGGCTGTCCTGGTTTTCTATTACTTGTCCCTTAATTAACTAGCCTTGATGATTAGCTAGCAAATGAAACGATCCTCTTTATATCAGCCTGTTAATATCCACTATGCCTGACTCTATCCCTGTCCTCCGATCTGAGCATACAAAGTTAGATAGGAAACCTGTCCAAAACAGACAGGCCATGGATTTGTATTGGGCATCAATCAGAGCTGTTAATAGCAGCAGGTTACTGCATTGTACGCTTGGGAAGACGGGCCCATTAGTGTACACGTCCATGAACAGTGACATTTGCAAAACATGAGCTAAAAGGCCGTGTCCCTCTCTGGTCTGCAACCTTATCAACATATTGGTTTCGCACTTTATTCCCATATCTATTGTTGGTTCTGAGTAAAAGAAGTGATTGAGTGAGTGAGTGCTGTCTATGGCCAGAAGACTTTAGTTGTCACTACAACAGCATAGTAAATCTAAGGCATCTGTGAGCTCATGTACTTGTAAAGGGCTTTCCTTAAGGCATGTTTGTGTTAGGTAATACTGGACCCATGTATTTTATTGTCCTTTATGTGGACGTGTCCTAATCAGTGGCATAGTGGCATAGCACGTCCGCCTCACAGCAAAGAAGGTTCGATTCCCAGGCTTGGGCTTTTCTGTGTGGAGTTCGCATGTTCTCCCCGTGCTTGAGTGGGTTTCCTCCGGGTACTATGGTTTCCTCCCACAGTCCAAAGACATGCACATTAGGCTAACTGGCTGCTCCAAATTGCGAGCTAGGTGTGGGTGTGTGTGTGAATGCTTGTGTGTTGACCTGCGATGGTCTGGCGAGCAGTTCAGGGTGTACCTTGACGGAGATAGGCACAGCCTCCCCACAACCCTAGTAGGGTTAAGCGGTTCGGAAAATGACTGAGTGGGTGATTCTAATTAAAAAGACCCTGCGCCAGTGCAGATAAACACATTCTATGTAGCCACACCTCTACAAATGACCACACTCTTACTGGCCTATCATGTGTAAACTGCATGTAGTGCTTTCTCTGAACTGACCAATCCTGCGTTGTTTTACCCCAATGACTAAATATATATATATATATATGTGTGTGTGTGTGTGTGTGTGTGTGTGTGTGTGTGTGTGTGTGTGTGTGTGTGTGTGTGTGTGTATAACAGTTACACCATCTTGTGAACGAAGCCATAGCTCAGACCACCTGTGCAAGACAAATGCAAGACCAGGACTAGTTGAGACCGAGTCAGGGTTGAGTCCAAGTCAAGACCAAGTCCATATTATCGAGCCCAAGACAGAAACAAGAGTCCTATTTAAAACCACTTCTAAACTTGATCACTTAATCAATTACTTTGTTTTGAAAAAGGAGATACTTAAGAGAATATTTTAACTAGAATATTTGGTGAAGACCAGTGGCCAAGACTGAGACAAGTCTGATCAAAGATATCAAGGAGTCCATGACAAGAGAAAAAATGTATTAAGCCCAGACTCGGGTTTAAGACCAGAATCCAGTGCTATAGCGCTGCCTTTAATTCAGAGGTTCATAGAGGCTTCATGTGTCTCGGAAGAAGCTTGTGTTATCGCTTACCCTTTACTACCTGCTCTGTGATGATTAACTAGTGGATGGGAATTGGCAAATCGATCCAAACTGGGAGAAAATTAGGGAACAAATGTACATGAATGCCCTGTATCTTTAACAAGGCAACAATCCGAAACAAGCATTTAAGCCATTTCACCCGGTCTCACTCATGAACTTTATAGCCTCCAGACTTCATTTGAAAATGGCATTTCATAAAAGGTATTAGAACTGTCAAGGAGCGTGAGCAAGTTTTGATTAAGCAGTTTAGGAATGTAAGAACTGAGTCAGGGTGTAATAAGTCAGGAAGTTATTAGGGGCTATTTATATTTTATTCAGAAAGAGAGATTTTTATTTTCCACGGCTGTGAATATCTTCACGATTTGAACTTTTTTGGTGCTTGTACCATGATATTGTCTCTCATGAACCCCAATAAAGCTAGAACATTGATGGGAGACCACCTGGGAATACCAGGTGCTGTGGAGTGTTAGGGAAAGACCCGGCATCCTACCCCGTAAAAAAATGCCATGAAAACGTTATGAGAATACAGTCGCTAAGAGTCAGGTGTTCGACTGAAGGTACAACAACAACAACATCTGTGATCGTGAAGAAACTAAAATGTGCATATCCACACACTATTATGGTTGACTGATTTATTAATAGTTGCCCCTAAGTGTGAATGTGTGTAAATAGTTGTGTTTTTTGGTCCTGCAATGGACTAGTGAGCTGCCTATGGTGTACCCAGCCTTTGCCCAGAGTTGGCTGAGAAAGGTACCAGCCTCCCCGTGACCCTGTTGTGGTTAAAGATTGACCTTTATGATCTTTAGCAGTTCTTGAAATTGTTTAACCCTGGAAGTGTTCCCAGAAAGTATTTCTTGGAATCTTTTTGTTGTAGAGCAAACTACAGTGTGTTTTGCTAAAAAGGATAGGGGTGTACAAACTTTTGCACCCAAGTCAATAATGGTTGCTTTTTTGGGCACACAGTCACTCTGTTCTCCATTAAATGTAGCGAACTACACATTAAATCTACAAAGCAACACATTTCCCCAGCAAATTCATCATTACCCTCCGCTCCAGAACCCCGACCGTGTCCCATATTGCTTTTGTGATATTGGACTGATATGCCACCAGAGCTGGAAAAAAAGTACCTTCTTTAGTACTGCTTTGTGAAACCTCTTCTGGGTTGTACACATGCATTCACAGGCTCGTGTTTTGCCAGACTGGATCTCGGTAATTGACTCTCAGGTTCACCCTCAGCTCTTTTTCTTTTTTTTTCTCCTTATTTGCCCATTTCATCTCTCGGAGGTAATTTCTCCCACACTCTAATTTGACTCCAATTGGCAATAACTCCTCTTATTTGTCTCCGTTCAATGAAACTCAGCTGAGCAATTATCAGCAATCACCTTCTCGAGAAGCCCCAACTCAGACTCGGAGCTGAATTATTGGGTATTATGAGTCATGGGTTAGGTACAAGCAAATATCAGAGCCAAGAAAGAGCCATTTCAGCTCATGTAATATTCCGCAGATGAGCGTGAATGGAAAAGTGACTACAGATGAGAGGAGTCGCTTATATAATATCCAATATAAATTATTCTTATTTTCACAGATGTACCTGGGGTTTTTTTTTTGAGTTTTTTTGTATGTTTGTTTTTAAAATAAACCTTAACGAGTTTCTTGAGTTACGCAGCTTGTTGAATCTACAGAGTGGAAACACTTCAGCCATGTTTTACTCTCTATAATTCCGGAGTTGAAAACACTTGAGGAAACAATCTTTGTTGTTACACGTAGTTATAGTTATAGTTACAGTGTTGAGTAAAGGGGTGGGGTGATTTGACTGATATAGTATCATATCGCAATACGTTATACGATGCACTCTAGATCATTTCTACGATACATAAATCATATCAAGATATACATTAGTTTAGAAACTGTCAGTGAAATGACATGTAATCGTGCCTTAATAAAGAATCTGAGTTTGAGATATATATATATATATATATGCTTTATAAGGGCGTTAAGTGGTTAGCTTAAAACATGCACAGTAGGCTGATTGGCGGTTCCAAATCACCCCCAGGTGTGAATGTGAATGGTTGTATGTGTATTGGTTCTGCGATGGCCTGGCGAGAGTCGGCTGAGATGGGTGCCAGCCTCCCCACAATCCTAAGTAGGATTACGCGGCTTAGAAAATGAATGAGTGAAGTTATATTAATATTTAATGTTTTTATTGCATATTTATTTAATTTCTTTGAATATTGTTTAAATCAACTTTTTACACTATTAATGTATAAAAAAAATAAACACATCAGCGAACATATAAATTTATCCAAATAATGTCTTAGAAAAAGTTATTCTGCCATAATTTACCATGATGTCAAAATTACTTAATGGTTAGGATTACTGCTGAACCGGAGGCCGGACCCTATCTCAGTCAACCATTCACACTCACACTCACAGTCACACCTAGGGGCAATTTGGAACAGCCAGTTAGCCTAATGTGCATGTCTTTGGACACTTTAAGGAAACTTGGGTACCCAGAAGAAACCTACACAACCATGGGGAGAACAAGGCAGCCTGGGAGTTGAATCAGGGACCTTCTTGCTACGAGGCCATATACATATATATATATATATAAATATAAACAGTGGGCGGCACAGTGGCGCAGTGGTTAGCACGTTCGCCTCACAGCAAGAAGGTCCTGGGTTCGATTCCCAGCTCGGGCGTTTCTGTGTG
>JAOUQZ010016457.1:0-15271 GCA_028564935.1 Neosilurus hyrtlii
GCACAGTAGGCTAACTGGCTGTTCCAAATCACCCCTAGGTGTGAGTGTGAGTGTGAATGGTTGTGTGACTGATGGCCATGCAATGGCCTGGCGAGCTGTCCAGGGTGTACCCTGCCCTCGCCCAGAGTCGGCTGAGATGGGCGCGAGCCTCCCCATGACCCTAATTAGGAATAAGCAGTTCGGAAGTTGAATGAATGAATGAATGAATGAATTTCTGCTCCTAGGTCCTTCAAGATATTCTCTCTCTCTCTCCTGTCCTGTGTGAGAACTTTCACACACCTCACTGTGCCCATTTCAGGATATTAATTATTTATTTTGTGGACAAAGCCTTGTAATATCTTCACATGAGAGCAATTGGGGAATTAATTTGTTCCCCAAACTTTCTTTTTGATTAAAGTTCGTTGTGAGGAGATAACAAACAGCATCAGTGAGACATTCATTAGAACCCGTGCATGTTAATTCCAGATGAGAGGTGCTTATTAACACGTTCCTTCTTCATTGTTGTTGATCTGAACACCGGATTTGTGTTGAAAAGCGTTTAATAAGGAAATCATTGCTCCTGAAACGCAGGCCACGTGATCCAGGCCGTGTGCAGGTGTCAGGTGTGAACAGTGCAGCAGTGACATGCATGAAGCCTTATTTATAAACCGGTCACATCATCATCTCTCAGCCTGTTGCTAAGCAGTGCATGAGAGCAGCAGCAGCAAACTGAACAGACTTCATGTCTCACCTGCTCGAGCTCAGTCTCAGGCTTGTATGTAACAGCTGCCCAGATGTGTCTCCTTTAACACAGACAGCTAATTAAACTCAATCCTGTTTAACTGAATCAGAGATGGTTGGAAGGAAAATGCCCCATGGTTCAGCCTAATTATTGATAATTCAGTGAAAATATGTACAGATGAATGAATTTAAGATGCACAGAACTGAATCCTAGCAAAGGTTTAACACGAGTCAGGTTGTGGACTCGATTTGATATCCACGTGATTATTCCTTACTGTCGTGATTTATTAAAAACAAACAGCCTGCAATCAGATGAGAACAAATTCCGAATGCATAATCATCACTGCTGTTCATTTCACCTCTCAGTGCTTTCATAGTGAAGGCTGATCGGTGTATGATTGCCAACACTGTAATCACACCTAACTCTGGGACAATTTCAAATTAGAGTCACTTTCATTATCCTTTGCATTTTATTGTCTTAAGTGTTTCTTTATCACCTGCATGCACATGAAGACGCACAGGTTACAAACGATGCTGGCCTCTCTCTCTCTCTCTCTCTCTCTCTCTCTCTAAATCATGCCCCTATCCATCAGTAGAAAGAAGAGTGTTCTTGGTTCTTGTTGAGGAAGCCTCGACGCCAAAGCCATGCATCAGCCTCCATGTCCAATGATGCGCACGCGACGCGCGCACAGTACGGAGGCAGGGCGCATCATTAGGGTTCATGTGCGCAGATGGTGACACTGCTGGTCCTAAACACACACTACATGTTATGCACTACATAATAGGTAGAATATAAGTACAGGACGTAACCATGGTTGCATGTGATAATTGTAACATGTTTAGTTATATTTACTTTATATATATATATATATATATATATATATATATATAGAGAGAGAGAGAGAGAGAGAGAGAGAGAGAATAGGAACTTGTTAAGTTAACATCTATGCTCTCCTGGTAATAATATATCTTAACAATGTCAGAAGGGAAAAGTGGCTGTAGACTGATTGCGCCTTTGCTTCCTTTCCTATCTCCCCTGTTGTGTGTCAGAATGGTACAGTCCTACGATGGACTAGAGGAGGGTGGAGGAGGGAAGTGTCGCTGTAGTAGGGGAGAGCTGTTCTTCTGTTACACGGGGAAACCGAGGACCCTAGGCATTAAGCAGACATCATACATATCCAAGGAAAACACTCCACTTCCAAATCAACATCATCCTCAAACAAGAGATTAGGAGCAAGACAAAAAGAAAAGCCCCATCTAAAATCCAGGTAAGTGAGAGAGAGAGAGAGGATAGAATGGGATGGGATAGAATATATTGCAGCATCTTTAAATAGAATAGAATTGTCCTTTAACAATAGTAATAGCATAGAAGTCATAAAGGTGGTGATAGGATATGATTGTGGAAACAGGTTGAAAACATATTGGCTTAATAATAATAATAATAATAATAATAACACCACCACAGATGAATCCTCAGTCCAGAAGATGAATATAAGGTAATTCTGCATGTATAAATCATCTGTTCCCGACTGTAATTCATCCCAGAGCTTTATTGCACCCCTGCATGTATGTTTGCCCCCCTGTGTGATGGAGGATTCATGATACAGGTTGTTTAAATGGTATTAATTGGAGAAAAGCCTGAGCCTCGCCCCTTCCTTCACCTTCGCGCGCTGGGGCAAAATGTCGAGCTGAAGCCTTTATAAGAAAATCGGACGCGCTTTTGCGCCTCGGGATCAGAACGCCGTTACTGCGCGCGACCACAGCTGCATTCGTGTGGCAGGACCGAAAATGCGGCTTTTTTTCTTGCTTGGTCGTCATGACGCGAGCAATGACCTTGCAGCAGCAGAAGAAGATGAAGGTGATGATGATGATGAAGATGGCAGGGTGCATGTTCTCCACCATAAATGCAAAAATGCATTTAATATTTTTTTTTAAGTATTTGTTTGTTTTTAATGTTGGTCATTTTGGTTTGTAGCTGTGTATATAAGACACATGGCAGGTAGAGATGGATCAGAGATGGAGGAGAGATGGAGAGATGGAGTCAGGATGCAGTCACGATTCATTGGCAGATTGGAGGATGAATAACGCACCAATGGCTTTGCATTCCGCCTTCTGCCTGTGTGGCCTAAATGAATGCACTGCATGGGAATAATGGTGATTGTGTTCATGGTTAATGTCACGTCATGATGAAATATCACCTGGTGTTGAAAATGGGATCGTACAGAGCACACACTGGTTTCGCTCTCACAATAACAGAGTCACATAAATAGACTATTGTATAGATAGTTCCATTAGCAACCCTGTTTCTGGAGATGGCCTTCATTCTCGACATAAATGGAACATTGAATCGCTATCTTGAAGGTACCCCCTTTAAACCTAAACCTAAGATTTACACTGAATTAAGAATTCTTAGGTGGCGAATTCTTCAAAAGGATAATCGGACATTTTTTGCATTTTACATCGGCGCGCAATTTAGTGCCATTGAGACCAAACGCTGCCGCAACTAAGCAAATAAGCAAAATACAAACTGCAAGCAGCATCTATGGGGCCCAAGCACCCATAACAAATACCGCCACCGGTGCCCAAAAGTTCAGATTCAAAACAAAAATTCTCATTTTAAATTCACCACAAGAGGGACACCAAACCAATGGATTGGCTACACATACACTACTTGTGATGCCGAAATGCAAACCAAACATGCTGACGCTCTGTTCTCTGCGCTAGATGATTTCCAGATCACGTCGATTGATGACGCGCAATGTTAAAGAATCCTTAAAAAATTCATGCATCCCTGGCTCCCTGAGTGGCGCGAGGTTTAAATCCAGGTTGATGGTGCGGCCATCCGCGGCCAGGAGTCTACGGGAGCTAATTGGCTGAGCTCTCACTGGAGGAAGGGACGGCACATGCTCACCTCCAATAAGGCGTAAAAGGGAAAATAGCACTTTTCCTTCAAGTGTGTTAGTGAGTGGCAGCGTCATGTGACGTGAAGGAGGCACATGCTTGTATACACCACATTGAGGGTTGGGAATTGGCCATAAATAAATTAGGGGAGAATCCATATAATAAAAAAAAAATAAATATTAATAATTACATTTCTGGATCTAGAATATGATCTCTAAATTCTAACGGAGCTGGTAGAAATGTCCTAAAAATCACACATACATTTTTGCAAAAATCAACAGAGAGTGCACAGCACCCCCTGCTGGACCTGCCATGATAAGGCACTTCCAAAAAATCATCCTATTTCACAACATTAAAGAATCCTTTAAAAAATTCCCAGATCCAAAATCTGATGCGGATCATCTCCAAAATCTAATGGAGACTTCTTTGTCCGTAGAAATGGAAGAAATTTCATGAAAATGTATGCAAAACGTTTTTTGTGTAAACCTGCTAAAAACAAACAAACAAACAAACAAACCGTGTGTAAACATAACCCACGTCATCATTGGTGAATGTTTTTAACTTTATGAGCGTTAACCTGCAGTTCTAAATCATGTACCTCGTTAGTGTCAGCTTGGAAGCTTTAACTTTTAACACCATTGTGTGTTTTTGGAAATAAAATCTTAACTATGTAGTTGATATTCTGGTGTCATGCTGAAGTATTCTCGATGTGAAGGCATGCATTTCCTTCTGCAGTAGAAACGTTTTTGTTTACCAGAGATTCACTGGATGCCCTTTAGTTTGCCATCGCTCATGTTTGCTGGAATAGATTCAATAAAATTTACATGATCTGCTTTAAAATAAAAACTGTTTTTAGCCTCAAACCCAGCAGACTTACTTGTTCCAAAAAAACTTGCTCTCTGCAACCTCAGTTTCAGCGTACAGTTCCCAAAATAAACAAAACAAGCAGTCTGAAGGCTTTAGGCTCATAACCCAGATCAGACACGATGCTGATTTCCCTGCATATGGACCCAGAATGTCGTTACACATTCTCCTGCTGAACACTTGTTCCAAACATTGATCTAATGGGCTCTTAAGGGAACCGTACTTGTGTTCAGCAGCTCCATCTCCCTGCTTGTACTCGTCTGGTCCACAGAAGCCCTTCTGAGATGTTTCATTAATAATCTCGCTTCACCTTGCTGAGATTTCTCGCAGTGCTCTCGACCTTGAGAGGAACCCTCGGAGGAGCCGTCAGGAGGCACTGGATGGTCATAGGAAGTGGTTTCAGGTTCCTCACAGGCAGAAAGAGCTTCTATGGATTTGTAGCTTTTTCCGGATGGATCCTGGAGATCATGAGACACTCCTTCAGGCAGCTGTTTATGTAAGATCATTCTGTTGTGCTGATGTGATCACGAGTGGAAGATCAGATTAGATGTTAGATTGGATTCCAAGGAAACCAGGTTAGATGGTAATTATCTAAAACAGAAGCTTGTTTTGGGGATTTATTTTAGAGGTATGGTTTCGTACCACATCTGTAATGCAGACTGATGTGGAATGTAATGGATGTGAGGAAACGCTTTGGCAAAATGGCACCACCGATTGCGTCATGGTTTCGGAGCTTGAAAATCAGACAGATGGATTCCGTTTATCCTTTTCTTTCATCCACTCACTCTCTCACTCATTTGCCCAACCACTTAGTCCTATTAGAGTCGCGAAGGGACGACTTTGGATGAAGGCAGGGTACACCCTGAACAGCTCACCAGTCCACAACAGGGCCAACACACACACAACCATTCACACTCCCACTAAGGGGCAATTAGGAACAGCCAGTTGTGTATTTCTTTGGACTGTGGGAGGAAACCAGAATACTCAGAGGAAACCCATGCAAGCACGGGGAAAACATTCAAACTGCACACAGAAACGACCTAGCTGAGTCTGGGACCGAACCCTTCTTCCTGTGGGGCGGACATGCTAACCACTGCACCACCAAGTAGCCTAGCAGCAAAATCTTTTTACTACCAATGACCTTGATGTGACCACCTGGTTCTTTGGAGACCGTCTGATTTTTACAATCATCACGAGGCCCCTTTACAGAAATCTGCATGTAGTCTTCACGGCATCAGCTCCTCAGCACCGTTCGACTCCATCACAACCAGATCATTCTCCCCAGCTATTTCGGGGCTGCTAAATCTTTCGGAGCAGGAGGTGAGTCAGAGAGAGCGCAGAAGCTCTCAGCAGAAGTAGAGCGTTAGGATGAATTGGAGAGGTCCTGACTCCTGAGAGAAGAGCCAAAGATGTAGATGGCTCGTCTTTTACAATCATTCCTGCACTGGCTGCGAGGAAGTGTTCTTTCCGTGGGCGGGATGCACTGCACCCAGAGTAAACAGTCTTCTGAACACATCAACAAAAATATAAAATATCGTCTGGAATGTAACGAGAGCTCGTGTTCACCGCAGGGCCACGACAACCTCGAGAAAACGTCAAGCATATTAAGGGTTCGAGAAGCTTGAGCTTCTACACACAGTTTTCGATTTCTGAAATTGTTTTAACCCATCCTGTTGTCCTGATTCCTGCAGCAGCTCACTGAGGAAATCATAGTCATTTGCAGGACTAAGCGTGCGTGAAAACACAAGGAACAAGTCGGTGGCCTGGGCGGCGGGGATAAGCAGATTATTACACGGCTGTGTTATTAGCTAGAATTCATTTTCTCAGAGGATTAGTGGAGACTATAGACAGGAAGTCAGTGCTGTTGTTTTCTTCCCTCCTTTAAAGATTTAAAGCCTGTGCATTATGGACTTTTTCTGTCTTTGGCGTGTTTGAACACACTCAGTACCAGCAGCTCGTTTCCGGAATCCCACCATCACCCGCAGCACTACACGCATCGTTCTCCGTTATTTCACTGAATAACGAGTTACTGCAAAAAGATATCACTTGTGCGATCTCTTTGCTCTCCCTCTCCCTCTCTCTCTCTCTCTCCCCCTCCCCTTCTCCCATTTCTCTCTCCCCTTCCACCCTTTCTCTGTATCCCTCCTTTTCTCTGTTTCTCTCTCTTTCTCTCTAGCTCTCTGTGTCAGTCTCTTTTTCTTAATGTGTCTCTCTATTTGTCTCTCTCTCTCCCTCCCTCACTCTGTTTCTTTCTTCCTCTCTCTGTCTTTCTGTCCTTCTTCCTCTCTGTCTGTCTTTGTTTCTCTTTCTGCCTCTCTCCCTCTCTTTCTCCTTCTTTCTCCCTTCCTCTCTTATAATTACACACCTATGAACATCACTGAATATATATTATTAAAAAAAAGATATCCAATTTATAAATATATTGTATATATCATAACCCGGAAAGGTGATCTCAACCCCAGTCACATCTCCTCCCCCACCTGTGCACACACACCTGCTATCAGCAGGATCCCCAAACATGGGGATGGCTTTTGTGTGTCTTTGTTTAGAATGTAAATAACCACGATGAAGATAAATGAAGATAAGGTGTATTCGGTATTCTGGCGTATTATTCAGTTATTGATTGTTAAGTTTAATGCGGATTATTCTGTACCTGACTCTCTGATGTGAATAGGAACATAGGTACGGCGTATTTACAGATGTGGACTAATATGATTCAGCTTTATTAAACAATTGGAAGATCTATGAGTTCTAACCCAGCGTGATACTGTCAAATACTCATAATAACTAAACCCAATAATAACTAATACTTATAGTAACTAATAATAATAATATTAACTTATACTAATAATCATAACTAATACTAGCCTCATACTAACCTTAATCTGTGTACATTCCATTTTATTACACAGTTTGTTAAAAACAACCTACAGAAATGTTTACATTACACTTCATGTCCCAGGTTCGTAAAGCGGTTCTTTGCCTGTGGTTATGTCTATATTGTGGGCGTGTCACTAAAAATTCAAGCTTATGCTGCCTTTTGTTTCCATCGAAAATCAGAGCTGGGAATAACGCTACTAATGCTTTAACTGTGTTTTATTACAATAAATCAAATAACACAACTTTTAGCACTGCAGTACAAGCTAGGGTTAGGGTTGGAGTTAATGTTGGGGTTTATATTAGGGTTGGGGTTAGGGTTAACACTGGGGTTAGGGTTGGGGTTGAGGTTGCGTTGGTCAAACTCTCAGCTCTACGTGTTGAAGGAATCTCTCTCACAGCTCTCTGAAAGGAAGCCACGATGAAAAACCCTAAGCGTACCATACGCACGGCTAAATCAGAACAGAGGGTCATCAAGGTCGTGAGGGTTTCCTGGGGTGTGCTGGATTGAAATGGACAAGCCGCAGTCACGATGACAGAGTCACTGTGTCCATGGTGACAGCGAATGAGGAGAGTGAGTGCATGAGTGCGGTTTCGAAATGTCCTCTCTTCACGAAAGCAAGCTGGATTTCATCCACTCAGGGTTTTATTAAACGGATGATAGGAATAAGCTGATGAATTATTTAGCTTCATGTGTACGGTGTTGGTGCACAGCCTGGCGTCCATCTTTACCAAACAGACAGAGAAATAAAACAGTAAAACAGTGTAGCGTGCACATCATTCATAACTCTAACAGTTAGTCCAATAAAATGTTCATCCCTTAAATATAGTCATTTCAGGAAATAATGCCTTATTTACAACTGATTTAAATGTTTAAGTAGTTTTACACAAAATCTATTTAACTAGCGTCCATGCTAATATCTTACAGATGTTCGATCAATCCTGAAATTACATCATTCGTCATTAACAGTCACTCACTCATCACTCATTTGCTTAATAGGATTAAGTGGTCCGCTTAATCCTGTAAGGGTTGCGAGGCTGGTGCCTAGCCCAGCTGACTCTGGGCGAAGGCCTGACCATGGGCCCGACCATCAGAGGGCAACACACACACAACCATTCACACTCACAGGCAAACTCTAGGGGCAAGTTGGAACTGCCCATCAGCCAACCAATGTTGTTGGACTTGAGAGGAAACCAGAGTACCTAGAATAAACCCACATAAGCATGGGGGGAACATGCGTACTCCATACAGAAATGCCCTCACCGAGCCCGAGACTCGGACCCAGGACCTTCTTGCTGTGAGGAGAAAGTGTTAACCACTACTACATCACTGTGCCGCCCACTTACAGTCACAATAAATAATAATAATAAAAATAAAAATAGATTTAAAGAGATTGATATTCTTCTTCCAGTGACCCAGGAAAGTCTGATGATGTAACTTCCTGTTGAACCTGTGAAATACTTTATATGGTGTGTGAATGCGTTCCAGTAACAGCGCTGAGGGAAAAGTAAAAGTATTTTTTCCCCTACCTGATAACAGACGACTGCGGGGGAGAAACAATGTTCCAAGTAGGAGATGTTAAATGGACTCACACATTCCTGTTGAAGTAATAGGATTTTTGGAGAGGTTTATATTTTATATTAGTATATTTAAAGATGAAGTGCAGTTACAGTGGGCTGAAAAAATCCAGACATGAGACTTACTTCCTTCTGTCGTGATGCAGACTACAAACAACAATCAGCTTCTGCTTCTCTGGTTCGTTTATAAAGAGACTTTGTTTCATCTCCACCTGTTTCATTCATCGCTAATTCATTTGCTGAATCGTGTAACCCTATTAGGACCGCAGGGAGGCTGGAGTCTAACTTGGCCCACCATGGGTGAAGGCGGGGTACAACCTGAACATCTCACCAGTCCATCGAAGGGCAACACACACAGCCATTCACACTCGCTCTCACACCTAGGGACAGTTTGGATCAGCCAGTTAGCCTTGTGCATGTCTTTGGACTGTGGGAGTATATTGGAATATCCGAAGGAAACCCATACAAGCATGGAAACGTACAAACCTCACACACAAACGCCTTGGACTTGAACCCAAGACGTTCATATTGTGAGGTAGACGTGCTAATCACTACAACGCCGTTCCAACCTCAAAGCAACAAGCCAACTAATAAATGCTAATGTGCCTAGTGATGATATCACGACCTTTACTAATGCGACTGATGTTTATTTTCTTTAATTACCATTCTTGTATGAGTGTGTGTAACGGAGTGCCGTATCATTTCGTTGCATGACTGATCACAGAGAGTCTTAGTATCCATATGTCCCCGTACACTAGAGTATAAAGGGCTGAAACTGTAAGGATGGTTTGGATTATTTTGGACATCCAGTGAAAGACAGTAAACTGTAGCAGAGTGGCACAGCGAGACAGGAAGTGAGTGGGCTCGAATGGACTGGAGCTATCTTAAGGCACTGATAATAGGACTCGAGAGGTGTTATTATAGTTAGCAGAGGCGTAACCTCGAAATCAGGAAAGAAATGACACATGCAGCTTAGTTTCTGTTTAAATAAAAAGTTCATGATTAGTGGAACGATGTAACTGTTACCTCCTGTTAAAAAACGTATTGCACTTGTGAGATAATGTCATCAGTGTCATGCTGCCATCGTAAAATAATCAACAACATCAGTGTAGTGAAGCGGAGTCAGTGTTAGCACTTCAAAGTTGTTTCTTTAATCTTCTTAAACCACAACAAGTTGCAGACGAGTGTGATCTCTTTATTTATTTATTAATTTATTATAGTATGTTGTTGACATGATCCGCTTCCAGGTCTAATAAAGTGTAACTTCAGCCCCAGCTCTGAGCCTAACCTCACCCACTGCTTCATTTTAAAAAATGGTAAATAGTTGGCAAGGGGCTGAGAGGGTGAAGGAGGAGGGGGTCGTTGAGGAGAGGGAGGAATTGTTAATGATGAGTCTCCATTAGCATATTTTGAAAATTTAGCACTCCTATTTAAGGGTTGGGCTACTAACGCCTAGTTAAATGGTGTTAACATTCTTAAAGGTCAGGTATTACACCCATCAGACGTTTATTATTAATCCAAAATCCGTAATCCAAAAACCTCCACAGTTCATAAGGAAGCTGCTTACTCACATCCTACTGAAACACTGATTTTGATTGCATGCTAGATGGCCTGTTTGTGTTTGGCTTCCTCCTCCCATTTATGGTCTTTCCCTGTGCCTACTCTGCGCCTACTCTGCTCTGACTGGTCGCCTGAAAGCTCCAGCATAGTGCACTGGGAATCTGATCAGAATGGGTGGAGATACCACTCTTGACGCACAAGTGTGCCTAAAAATATCAGTGAAAAACCTTGTGCTTACGTCAATCTAAAAATATTCCAGAGGGAAAACTTAAACATCATTATTTGACATTCTGGTGGCTATTCTACACTGTAACAACATATATGGGTCATCATAGGCATCATAGCTTATCTTTAAATTATTAAGATGAAGAGAAGTGCCAAACGGCCAACTCTACATCAGCACGGACGTTGCATGGTTCAGGTTGATTATAACCACTAGAGGGTGTTTTGAACCATTTTCACTCCATAAAATTTTCTACAAATAAAAAAAAATTTACCGACATGAACACCAGCACTAATGTTTTTTATGATAGTAACATGACATCATTTACTTTACAGCTCAAAAACTCATTTCGATCTGCAGCAGGACCTGCCTAATGTAGCGGAACATGCGGAGAACAAGTTCGTTCCTGTTGGTATATTACTGCAGGGTTTCTTCATGCGCATGAGCTGTTACCATAGAAACGATAACACATGATTTTAAAATGAACGACTGTTCTAGAAAATTAATCGACACTGACAATCCCACCAATCAGACGGATGCTAACATCCAGCTGCGACGGAGGATAAGGACTGAATGGTGATCTGGACGGAAAGTGGGCATCAGATGGTGTGTGTGGGTGTGTGATGCGGGGCTGACGGTGGGAGATGAGAGTGAGCGTTCAGTGCGCTCACGCTGTGAGTCATCAAGGCTGCTCAAATGATGCTGTCTAATGGAACTGGGTGCGCTGCTCCAAATGAGCCCTGACATTCATTTTGTGCATTTTTAAAAAATCTATATATATAAATCTGCAAGCATCACCTTTTCTCTTTCTGGTTAATAGGTGTGACTCATCCACCCACGCTTAAAATCTGGTCATCTGTGGTGGTGGTGGTGGTTGTGGTGGTGTTATCTGTGCTGTACCTCCGCATAAACACCAGAAATCTTGAAGGAATCTTAAAGAAGAAGGATTATCAGTTTGACTGGCTACTTCAAAATGTGTGGTGTAGAAGACAAGGTTAACCTCCTCACCTTATTTGGATTATAATAATTGACATTTAAGTTCTCGATGGAAGTGTTTACATTATACATTATATCATTTAGTAAGGGGTGGCAGGGTGGCGTAGCGGCTTAGCGGTTAACACGTCCGCCTATCAGTAAGAAGGTCCTGGGTTCAAGGCCCAGGCTCTGTGAGGATGTTTTTGTGAGGTTTGCTTGTTCTGCCCCTGTTTGCATGGGCTTCCTCTGGGTACTCTGGTTTCCTCCTACAGTCCAAAGACATGCACATTAGAATAAGTGCTTGTTCCAAAATTGCCTGAGGTCTGAGTGTGAGTAGTTGTGTGTGTTGGCTCTGTGATGGACCGCCTTCATCCAGTGTCAGCTGAGATAGGATCCAGCCTCACTGTGACACTAGTAGAATTAAGCAGTTCGGCGAATGAATGGATGAATGAGTCGGAATCATCTAATTTAGCTTCGGCGTCATGTTCTCAATGCGTATGTGATGTTCATGATTCCCATGACACTGTAAACATCTGTTTTTAAAGATTGATCCCTTTACGAGGTTTCTGTGGATGTTTGTGGCCACCGTGTTTGATTTGTTCAGTCGTCTGTGGAATGGAATCGATCCGAACTGAACGCCATCAATCTCGCTCTGATTCAGACTCTGATTCAGGTTTGTGGTGTGTGTGTGTTCAGGCCAAAACTCATCACAACCTTCGTAACAGGAGTGTTCCTGGATCTTTGGGATTGGGAGAACCCCGCGTTATACGATCACCATCCATCTTCTCTCTGGGTATTCCGTCCTCGTCCGCTCCCAGATGAACTCCGCTGGGATCTGTCAGCAGTACAGGCAGGTGATTGATGCAGACTTTGGTGCTGTACTATACTACCCCCTACACTGTCCTCTCCGTGCATCCTGAAGTGTGGATGTCATGTTGCTCCTCTGTAGCCTCAGAGATGCGACGCATTCCTAGTGGCGCCATCAAAGCTGCTTAAAAATAAAAATTCGATTACAAAATTAGGTCGATTAGGTCTTTCATCAGCGCTAAACAAGAGCTGGCGCTTACCCACCCCGAACACGATCGCTGCTTCCCAATCGAGTCATTCCTAATGAGGCATGCAGTAGGTGCACTCTGTCATGGATAACTGGACTCCAATCAGCCCAGTGCACTCCAGTTTATTCTCATTTTATTGGATAATTGCATTAAACGACTCACTGTTACATCAGAAAACCTGAGGATTGGGTTAGAATTTGCCACTTAAGTTCTGTAAAGTATTCAACCTCATGACTGCGCGAATGGTGGCTGAACTTGCTTTAACTTAGCTGTGCTGATGTGTTTCATTGAGTCTAATTGAAATGTAAGCATTCCACTCCGAGGAAGAGGACTGCTCCCTGCTGAGTCATTAGCCAAGAGAATGTCGGTGAAGCGCTCACCAATCCAGCAGCACTCTCCCTCTGTACTGTCACGCAGATGAAGCCTTTCAAGCCAGTGCATTTCCAGGTTTCACGTTTAAGGTTTCACATCGTCACCCCTCGATCAATAGTAATCAATAATGCATTTAGTTTATAAATCAGTGACGCTGGCTTGACTTTGCAGGACATTGAGGGAAATCGATGTTGAGGATCGTCCTGCAAGCTCCAAACCAGCGCTACACTTCCACTAACCATTTAATATTAATAACGTCTCATAAACCACGCTTCATTTCTTTACTGTGTTCTTCGTTTGTTACTTTTATTCTATCGCATTTGATATCCGCGGTGTAATTAACCCATCAACAAGAGATTAAATCATCATTTACAAATGTTTTTACAGTGACATTAATAGCTGCGAGAACATCCGGAGGAAATGAAGACCATAAAGAGAATCTTAATACATTTCCATTTAAAACAAGAGCACTCTGAGAGCGCAAACCTCCACCAAGCCCTATCCCCCCCACGAACCAAAAGTCACCCTATCTAACAATTAACGGATCCTTAATTTGATCTGGATCATCTCCAAAATTGAATGAAGTCTTTCTTGTCCAAAGTTGAGATCTCTGCTAGAAATTTCATTAAAGGCCAAACATAACTTTTAGCAGAATCCTGATAACAACCAACCAAACACACACAGTGAGGGTAAAGCATAACCTTCGAGCAGGTAATCCGTTTGATAGCGTAGGCTCAGGAGTGGAATCATTATTTAGGTAATGTACCGTATGTTGGGTGTAGTTTGAATATATATGTGCAGTATTAGCATACATCTAGCTATCTGCTACAGTTAGCAGGTTGACATTTCGAAGTAGAAAGTAGGATGTAGAAAGTGTTCAGTTGATTTTACTTGTAAACAAACCAGTAAAAGACGATTCTCACTGCCACTGTAGAGATAAACGCTAAAGGCTAAAGTGTAAAAACTTTACAATAACATGTTCAGACAACCTACAAAATAACCAGTTAAATAAATCTGTATATTGTCGACGTACAGTGACAGACATGACAGTTTTATGCAGCTTGATTATAACATAGCTTAAACAGTAACTAGCTGGCTAATAAATCCGTTTATAGATATTGATATAGATCGGTAATACATTTAGGTACTGGTTTACACAGAATAAAATTAGCCTAAAATTAACTAGCATGCTAGCAAACCTGTTGTTGGCTAATCAACTTGGCCACTTAGTTACACAATATAACTTAGTCACAGACTAATTAGCATGCTGGCAAACCCGTGTTTGGCTAATCAATTCGGCTACTGGTTTATGGAATATAAATTCACCTAAAACTAACTAGCTTGCTTGCACCTCTTGTTAGCTAATACATTTGGCTACTGATTCAGACATTATTATGGCTAGCTTGCTAGCAATCCTGATCTGCTAGATAACCAATTTCTTTGCATCTATCCAAATTTTGGCTTTGGATGTTGACTAATGAAGAACAACCTGATGCTAGCTAGTTTAGTTAGTGTTTAGTCTAGCTTTAATTCTTCGTATTGTCAGCTACTAAAGTCAAAAAGTTAAAGCTGGAGAGATTATTACCGAGATGGTGATAATAGGAAGCTTTTACAAGCAGTTTTATTGCGTTTAAGGTACAAATAAACAAAGTGTAGCTAACAATAGTTACATATACATTTAGTGTGCAGATTAGCGGTTTTGTGTTTTCCTTGTAGTTTTTCATGATCATGGAGAACTGTATAACAGCTGCAGCGTGTGTCGCACCTGTCAGCCAGGAATGAGTTGGAAAACAAACAGTAACCTGAGGATAATCAGCGTGTAGCGACACAGACATGACGTCTGCACCCTGGCCTGAGGGGGTCACATGAGAGGAAAACCAAACAGAGCTGGACTTCTTCATAAATTATTCATAATCAGAACTCTTTCTCTGAAAACTGGACTGATTTCATGATTTTATTAGCCAAAGGTGCAAAAATTACTCTAATTAATATAGATGTTTGTGTAATTCATTCTTTAATAATAATACAACATTGTTTACAAACATAATTAGCATAAATATTTAAAATGCATTATTTATATATATATATATATATATATATATATATATATATATATGTGTGTGTGTGTGTGTGTGTGTGTGTGTGT
>JAOUQZ010016495.1:0-15269 GCA_028564935.1 Neosilurus hyrtlii
GCTGGCGCCCATCTCAGCCGACTCTGGGCGAGGGCGGGGTACACCCTGGACAGCTCGCCAGGCCATTGCAGGGCCTCTCTTAATTCACTTTTACTTTAATTTACTACTAACTTCTACTACTTTTTGCTCAGAAGAACCCTCCACCACCACTCTAAAAACATAAATATACTACAATGCAAATACGTGAGTGATACAATAACCTGACTCAGTTTGGGCATCTATATGGAAGGTTTCTTCAGACTGCTTCCCGCTACCCAGCCTGTAGTTCTGTTTACAGATGACCAACGGAAGTAACTTTCCATCTTCCTCAGCATAGTTGACAGAACCCACAGACAGCTGATCTAACTGAGAGTACTGCAGGACAGATAACACACACGAAATGCACTGTTTGTTCTTCTACCAACTCCTTTTATATAGATGCACTTTTAATTAATATCTCTGTGTAGTCAAGTTCTTCAGCAGCTTCGAATCCAGGTACCTGAAACAGGAGGGAAACACAATCTCCATAACCAAGAGTGTTCTTTCTGACTCCTGAAGGTAAATAAGCTCAACCTGCTCCATGTACTGATTATCGAGTCCTACAGACTGCAGTACAATGTGTGCATCATACTGTTACACACTTTATATACCACTCATTCTATTTCTGTTGCCTCAGACCCCATGTGTTATTATATTTTCATTTCTACATCATTTATTTACTTTCATTTTTCTCATTAAATATTTTGGTCTATTTTCATTTGACAAGATTTAATTTATTCGTTTGCTGAACCATTTAATCTCTACTAGGGTCACGGGAAGGCTGGAGCCTACAGTATCTCAGCCGACTCTGTCCAAAGGCGAGGTACACCCTGAACAGCCTGTCAGTCAATCGTAGGGCCAACACACAGCCATTCACATTCACCCTCACACCTAGGGGCAATTTGGAACAGTTAGTTAGCCTATTGTCAATTGTCTTTCAACAGTGTTGGTCACTGATAAAGTCAACAAGCAGAATCCATCTGATGTTTATATATTTTCTTATACATGCCTAATAGGTATATCTACTGTGTATAGGCCTAATGGTAAAATAATAGCTTTTATCACAAATCTTTACATGTAACTAAAGGAAAAATGTACAGTCCTCAAACTCACCATCAAAAAGGCACATGTGAGTTGTGAGAGAGCCTGTGAGCATGCTCTCTGCTCATCTATAATCTTGCACAGTTTGAAGGTGGCACACCACAACCCCGGATGACTTAGCTGATAAAAATAACTTAATAGATACTTTTACTCTCCATTAATAAAACAGATGAGACTGAGTGATTGACAGAGCACTTGTCTTAACAGGTGACTTCTCATTGCTTAATTTTTGATTGCTTGTAATTATTTCACCGATAACCTAGCCAAAGGATAGGTCCAAATGAAAGTTGATATAGGCCTTACCAAATGTAATATTTTGGCATGTGAAACATATTTTAAGTGATGAATTCATGGCTGAATATGTGGATATCAGTCAGAATATATGGTTTTAATATATGGTATTAATTATGAATTATGCACTGAAGGCTTGGTGAATGTTGCTGAATGGTCCCCAAGACAGAATGTTTAGTGAGACCATTCAATACAGTGACATCCACCGAACCTGAGTGTTTAAGTATACTGTATATTACCCAAGAACAGCAGCACAAAGAACCAGTTCTGCACTTTCAGCTGAGGTAATAAGCTCTATGTTGTGTTTTATCATAGTCAGGTAATACTACACAATACTATAAGAAAATCAGCTCTATAAAGATGTGTGTTCGCACACTAATTAAAAATTTTAGTAAAAATTACAAGGATATACAAGAAAAACAGATGTTTATTGTTTATTTTTACATATTATATTACATATACCTTTGATTGAGACTGTTCACATGTTGAGACGAGCTAACGGAGCAGAGCTCTGTACGTCCTGTGGAGTTGGCGGGAGTGGATTCTAATTAAGAGGTTAGCCTACATACTACATGAACACAGAAAAAATATGTAAAGGTGTGTTTGATTCAAGCATTATCCATTCTGAATAATGATTTATTAGGCCAAGACTGCCATTCCTATGTAGTATATACTGGTACTAATGTTTTTATTAATCCTGAGATAGCAAACCAATCGGATTACACCACTCCTGTGCACTAAGTACTAATAATTTTTAGTATACTACATGAGAATTGTGTGATCTGAATGGTAGGTTGGTTATCTTGGGCAATATACTTTTAAGCAATATTCACCTCACCTTCTGTGAATTATTGTTACATATCAATAGTAATATTAATATTACAATTTATTGTTACATAATCATAACATTGATATTACTATTGGGGGCAGTTGTGGGCCAGTGGTTAAGGTGTTGGCTTACTGATCTGAAGGTCGGGAATTCAAGCCCCGCTCTTACATACTCAGTCGGCTGAGATGGGCGCCAGCCTCCCCGCAATCCTAATTAGGATAAAGAGTTTCAGAAAATGAATGAATGAATGTTACTTTTAATACATGAAGTGAGGATTTGATCGCAGCCTTGCATGGAAATGACTGTGGACACAGTTTTATTTTGTAAATGGGGGCCACCACACTTTTGGTAGCTGTTATGTATCTCAGAAGAACTATTGATAAGAACCAAAGAGAAGGCAATAGAAAATGAAAATGAGGCAACTTAGATTTGGAAAAAACAAACAGACCTGATCTATGACATAGTACAGATGGTCAGTGACAGCCTGTTTAGTGTAGAGCGCTACACTATAGTCATCCTCATCTGTACCGCTGTAGCTCTTCAGGAACAAATTCTTGAAAGCCATCAAGTTCTCTTCTTTGTAGGTCACTACAAGCTGGTTGTTAAGCCCAAATAGAATGAGCTTCAAAGGAAACAGAGAAAACAGATATAATTCTTCATTCTGAGAATTCATGCAGCTAATATTATTCTACAGGAAAATTTTCCAATTTGAGACATCTCTTGCGGCTGTATGATGCTAATGCATTTTCCACTTTCCATTGTTACTTCACTGATATTGAATGTTGGACAATGAGTGGTGAAGTAGCTTAAAGACAGCTACACTGAAGATCTGTATACCTGAGTAGTAATCATGACTATTTTTAGAATCTGTACTGTCAGCTTCCATGGTAGCTGTCTCCGTGCTCTGTATTTCTCACAGGGACTCATGAAATAATATCTGAGGTCATCTCGCAGGCTTTCTTCCAACGTCTGGTCGAGGCTCCTGGACATGGCATTGCTGAAAGAGAGAGCCAGTAACTTTTAGAAATGTTGGACAAAAATAAATAAATAAATAAAAATAAAGAGGGCAGTGGTGGCCTGGTGGGAGTCTGCTGGATTACTCATCCAAAGGTCAGGGGTTCAATGTGAACATTTTCAGAGCTCCGGTTTGAGGCACTGCCTAAATAATTATATTAGTATTTAAGAGAAATGTACTTATAATTATGAGATATTAACTTACTGTGGGATTTACTCTTATTGTTTTGACTTAGCATCTAATGATTATGAGTTACCATCTGATTTTATATTTTTGTAGTGGTAGAAATGGGTATGCATGGTACCTGATTTATTTTTGAAAGATCCGGTAGATAGGTGCATAGTTATGGGAAGCCCTTTGCCCTCTTAAAATCAGATGGCAAGTCAGAATTATGAGATGTTGAAGCATAATTATATCATAATATCTCATAAATACAATAATAATTAATAATTATAACCTAGTATTTCATTATTTTGACTAATTATCTTATTATTTTAACTTAGCATGTTATATTTATGAGATAATGTGTCACAATTTCTTTGACTGTGATATACTGTATTAATCCCGCAAGGGAAATTAGATTCTGCATTTAGCCCATCCAAAGTAAGCGTACGCGCACGCACACACGCAAACGCAAGCACACACACACACACACACACACACACACACACACTTGGAGCAGTGTGCTGCCACACATTGCAGCACCTGGAGAGCAGTTGTGGGTAAGGTGTCTTGCTGAAGGGCACTTCAGACATGAAGGTGGTGAAGGGAAAGTGCTGCTCACTCCCCCATTTTTCCTTTGCCAGTGATCTTTTGGTCTCAAAACCGCTTCTCTAACCATTTGGCCATGGCTGCCCAAATAATAAGTTAGCTATGGGCTTCCATACGTGTATGCTTCTATGACTGGAGGTGTACGAATCTAAGTCAAATTATTTTAAGAAATGGATCTAAAAGTATGCATTGCTATTCAAATGTCCAGCACAAAACCAAGTTCTCTTTTCACAAAATAAAAACCTGCTGAATACAATGAATTTCCTTGTGACAAAGTTGTTTTTAAAATCAGGAACGTGACTATAGTCCATCATCCTAAAAAAAAGACTTCATGACTAATGTTTGCTGTGGAAAGTTTAAACCACAGAGGATTGCATCATTCTTTTTAAGGGCATTGACAGTGTTCGTGTGGTAAAAGTCCAAGCATAACCAATCAAAATGCTTAAAAAATAAATTCATTAAAAAAAAATCACAATCAATCACAGTTTTAAATTAATCAAAAATTCAACCAAAACTGTGATTCATCATAACAAATATACAAATAAGCTATTTCTGAATATGTTTACTATGATACACATGCAATTACAGCTGAAGTCTCAATGACAAACAAAGGTCCATAGAGCTACTCTTTCAAAATTTGCATATTATGTTAATTACAAGAATCCCAAAGCACTTCTTAATGACTTACCTTATAGGATCAGGACTTGTCATGGTGAGCAGCTCCATGCTCACACTGCTGGTCAGATTACACATTGACTGACCAACTTCCCTAAAACCAGTGCAGTGAAGCTGTTGGCCAATCATAAAACCAGCAGCTTCTTTTTTGGGCAGGGTCTTAGTGTACTGAATAAGAGATTTCTTTCTGTAGTTTACCACAAAAACACTACATAAGCCTGAAGAAATTATATGCTTCTAATTAATCTCTCTATTGCCACAGACAACAAGGGTGTTTCACAGCTTTAAACACACTGCGCAATGCTGACTCATGGGGTTTTTCAATGTCTTTCAGCGGCTGTTTCCATCTAGGGTCCCTGAATCGTCACTTCCAAGCCAGAGAAGAGGGCAATGTGATTAGAAACAAAAAAATAGATAATAAATAGATCTATATGTAACGAAGAATGACAGAGCCAAAAGCAGGACAGTCACAACTTGATAGGCAGTTACAAGAATCCTTTATTTAAAGGAATCAGGGTAACTAGGTACTGGGACCGTATGAGTACGGTAGGCTGGAATGTAATGTGTTCGAAGGGAGACGTTAACTCTAGGACGGCACAAGACGATCTGGCAACAGGACCGGAGTAAACGCGGCGCTTTATCCTGGGGCTGTGATGGGGATCAGGTGGGGATGATCAGGGCGGAGCCGGCAATCACCGCCCGTGCCAGAGGAAATCAGGTGACCTGAACGGTGAGAGAGCAGAAACGAACATGAGACAGGCATGACTCTAGGATCTCACACTATATTCATCACAACGATGTAGATGGACTAATGTTAAAGATCTTTTTTTTAAATGACATGAACACCCATCTACTTTGTGTGCAAAAGAGGAAGAAAGTATAAAAAATAAAACCAGAGCAGTCATAGTTTATTTAGCTAATCAGTGCTTTGCTTCTGTGCTTCAGAGGTAACCCCTCTCCAACCAGCCGTAACATTTGGTTGCTGATGACTAAGCAAGTATCTCTGCTCTAGCAGGCTCATCAATCTCCTGATCCCCGAAGCTCGAACCTCCTTTGGCCACTGGTCCTTCCAGTTTTCTGCTGCAAATGACTGGAATCATCTGCAACAGAGCCTGAAGCTCAACTCATTCACTCCTCTCTTCACCTTCAAAAACTCTTTACAAACATTATTCCAAGATCACTGCAATTCATTTTAGCCACTTACTTCTCATGCAGGTCATTGTAGTTATTGAACATTGCATTTATTGGAATTTTGTTGCTTTTTATTACTCTCTTGTAACTTGCCTCCTACGCTGCCTCTTGGCCAGGTTGCCATTGTAAATGAAAATTGGTTCTCAACTGATTTACCTGGTTAAATAAAGGTTAAATAATAATAAATAAATAAAACTAACTGGAGAATTTAACCACGGACCACAACACTTTATCCTGGATTCCCATTTCTGGCATCTCAAAACATGCAAGAACACATGGCTATGGAAGAACATCACCTTCACCTAACTGTGTGATCTGTTTGGAATTTTTTTTGTTTGTTTGTTTGTTTTTTTAAATTTGTTTTGGTTTTTTAAATAATTATAATTTTTTTATAGATAATAGTGACTACATTATCATGTCATTTTCCATCCATAATCCTTTATTAGGGTCCCAGGAAAGCTGGAGTCTATATAAGCCAACCCTGAGTGAAAGTGAAGTACACCCTGAACATCTCACCAGTCCATCACAGAGCCAACACAGACACACAATCTACAAACACACACTCACACATAGGGTCAATTAAGATAACACAACTACCCTAAAGTGCCTCTCTTTGGACTGTTGGAGGAAATCAGAGCACCCAGGAGAAACCCATTCAAGCACTGGGAGAACATGAGAACTCCATATAGCATATAACTCGAACCCAGGACCTTCTTGCTGTGGGATGGAAGTGCTAACCATACGCAACCATGTCCCCCCACTTTGACTGGAACATAAGGTTTTATTGATCTTCTAGATGGGTGGTAAAGGTTATGACTGTACCTGATCAGGAGGAGTGAGTTTGGGTACCAGGTTCAGGTGCCTTTATTCAATGTAGGTATACAGCAAGTGCAAGTTCTCAACCAGGTTCATCAAATTTCTGGTAGGTGGAAAATAATAAACTTCTTTTGATCAGAAAATGGGCACATTTTACAGTGAAAACATCATTGAATAATAGGCAGACTACTTAGCGGTGCTCCACTCACTGGGGGGTGGGGGTGTCAAACTCCCTGCTCTGTCTCTTGGTCTGTCTCAGTGTCTTTCACAATGTCTCACCATAATATCTGTGCACTTAATTCGTATTTCCACAATCACTTGTGGCAGAGACTTCAAATTAGTTTCATATGAAAGGTCCATGGCAGGTTTTTAGAAAAAGTGGATTTGGTTGCTAAGAAAACATTGTTTTACAAATAACTCTAAAACTCCTTATTACAGAAACTTGAAGTTTGGTTCATATGAAAGGTCTTTGGACAGACTTTCACACGGAGTGTTATATTATACATGCATACATAAACTTACATACATACACTTACATGGCACCCCAGAGTCCCAACCTTAGCCCTACTGAAAGTCTTTGGCATGGGCCGGAGTAGACTTTATGGAGTGGCTCAATTTTCCCCTCATCAATCCAATTCATCGGTCAGAAATGAGCCCAGTTCTGGATGGAAATAAATGTTATGTTGCTTAAGTTTGTTGAAACAATGCCATGACGATTACGTGCTGTAAGCACAGCTAACAGATTGTCCGAACACATCATATTAGTTAAGTCTATTATGTTTTGACATATAAGAGGGGAACTACTGTAATTGTGCCTAATGCTAGGTCTAGAGTTTGGAATTCCGAAGTCCAACCCAGGTCCAAACTCGGCCTCTTGAAATGTAACACAACATGCTGCACTGCTTCCCTTCACCTGAAAGTGGCAGCAGACTAAACACATTTAGCTAAACTGCCAGTCTTTTTACTTTACTTTATTTTATTTTTTATTTTTTATATGCAAAATCTAATGCAACAACAAACAAACAAAATAATGAATGAATAAATATGTGAATTAATTATTGCTTTAATATCCCGAAGGACAAAAAAAGAAATATTATTACATTTGTCAAATATCAATAAAAAAATTGCAGTACAAAAAATAAAAATAAGTACTGAAAAAACTCCTCATTTAACAAGATATTTACTTTCTTTCTTTTTATATATCCTGAAGATTTTTAAGTGCCACTTTGATTGTCTGGGTTCCCTTCTTTCTTTTGTGTATCTGTCCGGCTGCTGTAAGGGAGAAGCAGGCAGTTGAACACAGTGTGTAGGTAATGTGACCCACTGGCAGAACAAATAGTCAGAGGGACACAGAGTCTGCCCATTACATGGGCCATTCCACAATTTTCATCAAACATATCCAATACAAATGAGAAAACTCCTATGATTTTTGTATTTAAAATAAGGATCTCAAGTACAGGTGCTATTATTACTGTACTGTCCACCCCTGGTATTGCTCCATGTTGCATCTTCTTTCTGTATGTCTCTCGCTGTACTACATTTTAAAGGTGCTCTACTTGATTTCCACTTGCTGACAGGTAGGTCACTGAAGAACACTGAACTCACTGTCATGTAAATGGAATGTCATTGAGACTGCATGGGTTTGCATGTTATCTTACTGGAATTAGCCATGATATGATAATTAGCATTGGCCATAATATGATAATGCCATCAACTAAACTAAACTAGTTTAAAATCTGATTAGCTGGCATGCTTATCAACATATTTCCAATATGGCCACCATATATCAATAACTGTCAACTCATGGACAACCTAATATATTAGCATAAGGTTCCTTATGAGAGTGTACTTATGACAGCATCAGCAAGCTTTATGTTCAGTATGAAACTCAAAAGTATGAAAGTGCAGTAATTGTGTTTGATGGCTACATGAATCAACCAACAATTAAAGATGTAACTCACTCAAGAAGAGCTGGGTCATGTGTAGGTGTCTGAAGCGTTTCTGACCAGTCACAGAAATAAACAGCAATTATTTTCCTTATTCAAACTGGAAAGGGCTGGTTGCATCATATACCACCTTGCACTACTCTGCGCACACAACAACCACACTCACTAAACATCTTGTGTGCATACTTCACTGACACTTTACATACCGTATTATTTTAAAAAATCATCACTACATTAATATTTTATATTTTATATGCTACATTTTTATATTTATATTCAACCTTTAACTATTGGTGTTCTTCAAGTAGTTATAGTTATTGTTATTTTTCTTCTATTTATCTTCTTGATATTGATAGATTTTGATTGATGTTTTTATTCTTCAAATTTTAGGACAGTCGCAACAAGCATTTCACTACATATTGTACTGTGTATGCTCTTGTACATGACAAATAAAATTTGATATACAGCACTTAACCACTCAGGAATAAAGTAAACACTGTTTCAAAATTGGTTCTGCCAGTTTTTTTTTTTTTGTCCTCAAAAAGTTTACATGAGTGTTAACAATAAATACTGGTTGTTACTGTTGGTAAAATACAGCTAACTGTTGGTTAGTGCAGTTTATCAGGTGGAAATATGACCATAAAACAGCTAACTTTACATTGCTACATTAGCAACATCTACATTTAGTTTCTATTAATCTACCCGTGGAAGGCATGGTGGCGCAGTGGTTAGCACGTCCGCCTCACAGCGAGAAGGTCCTGGGTTCGATTCCCAGCTCGGGCGTTTCTGTGTGGAGTTTGCAAGTTCTCCCTGTGTTTGCGTGGGTTTCCTCCGGGTACTCCGGTTTTCTCCCACAGTCCAAAAACATGCACAGTAGTAGTTCCAAATCACCACTAGGTGTGAGTGTGAATAGTTGTGTGACTGATGGCCCTGCGATGACGGTGGCATGTCCAGGGTGTACCCCGCCCTCGCCCAGAGTCGGCTGAGATGGGCGCCAGCCTCCCCGTGACCCTAAGTAGGAATAAGTGGTTCAGAAGATGAATGAATGAATCTACCTGTGTGCTGAATGAATTAAAGTTGAACACTTGGTTCAACTCTATTACTGTGAGTTATTATTATTATTTGTAGGTCCGCTTCTTTTCGTTGTTTATGACGAATGTTAATACACCTATTTAAATGATTTCTATATCTCTTCTAGAATAAATAAAGAACTTCTTGGTGTTGAAAATGGCAGGTGCATCCACACAATGCTACTGAAATGAGTATAAGTTAGTTTTCTGCTGCACTAGAGATACCAATACCTATTTTTATATTTAAAATTGAATGGTAACAGTGTCGGAGCCTTCTCCGAGTGGACATACGCCGGGTGGAGGTTCTGGTCCCTCTTTATTTACTCAGTTGTTACTTCACTTACTCTTCATAATACTATAATTACTCAAAAATACTTAATCAAAATAAAATCTCAGCACAGCATGATGAGGAAAAGCAAACAGGTTTATTCCAAGTTGCAGTCAATCACAAAACAATTCTGAGTGAGCAGCTTGTCTCAAAGGTCTGACCCCATCAACACCACATCAGAATCAGGCAAAATCCCCTAAGAAAACCCCTTCTTTTATACCCTCTGGCATCTCTAGACACCATCCCCTTTTAATTTACATATGACTCAGCAAGTTCCCTTTAGATTCATGGTTTTAGGCCATTTGGACACCACCCATCTTATTTTACATATTTTTCTATTTTCCCTTATTTTCCTACTTTTCCCTCAACGTAATGTCATGCTTTCTGTTGTGATGTGATTTTGTTCCTCCCCTTATGTGATCTCATACTTCCTGGTGTGACGTTGTCCTACTTATTTTCCCTTTATTTCCGGGCGTCTTGGGGAGTTATTATTAAAAAATTGGTGCTTGTTTATAAGTGCCATTTTCCGTGTTACTTTATCATTTCTGCATTTGCTCTTGTGTGAACCGGTCAATTGGAGTATACTGCACCTTTTAATTTTATTTTATTTAGCAAGCTATAAGCATGCTATTTCGTAATGTTGCTATCTTATTGTTTTAGTTTAGCAATAATCACACTAACACTTTATTTGATGCATGTCATGGGTTCTAAGCCCTTAAGCGTTTCAATACTTGATTATTAAGCTAAATACTATATATATATATAATACTATATATAAATAAATATATAATTACTACATATTTTGGATTAAATGATCACATGACATACATCCTTTTCTCTTTCCATTGTTACCAGCTCAGTCAGCCCATCATGCTATTTTCAGGAGAGGGAGATCTAGTCAAAATCATCATCTCCACTACCATCTGGCCCATACTAATCCCAACCTTTTGGATTTTCTGGAGTATTTTTCTGCCACCTAGTTCCAGTCTAGATCTCCTGGGTCTCAATCCAGGTCCCCTTGTTATCCCTTCCATTCTCCAGTTACCACCCGAGATCAATCTACTCAAACTGTGTCTGAGACCCAAGATCAGTCTACTCTGGTGCGCTATTGATGTTTTTCCCCCAGTTGGTGAGTCTCCCCCAGTTTCTCCCTTTATTCCACTACAATCGCCGGAATATTCCACTCCATCTCCAGAGGCTTATTACCCAAGCTTGAGTATGGAATGGAATGGAATGGAGTATTATCCCCCTGACTATGATTCTGATTACACACCCACTTCTCCTGTTGATGAGGATGCTTCTTCCTCTACCACTGATGAATTTGTACTTTTAATCTCTCTGGACAGGCTGGCTGATCTGTAACTTTCAATAAATTATTTTTATTCTTACTTTCATCTTCAGTGTGTTTTCTGTACAAGCACATTAAGGTCTAAAGGTCAATGGTTCTCTCCCTATGCTCTACTTTGTTTAAACTATTTCTTCTTGCTTCAGCTGCTCACCTTCCTGTTTTTGTTTTTGACATCTAAGCTGCTGACTCATTGCTACTTAGCACTGGCTGAATATCGCTAAACCATTGTTATCTAGGCATTTAATTCTGTATGAAGCTAGGTTACATATTTTAATGCTAAATCAAGCACTTATCTAAGGTTTTATAGTAAAATATACGGTTTCTTTCCTACAATATACGGTTTCTTTCCCACAACAGTTAAGTTCACCTTTACCCTGATCCACAGCTATCAAAGTTATTAAGTTCATCAGTAAATTATTTAATAAAACTATAGGTTTGTTGACTGTGATGGCCTGTTGAGCTGTCCAGGGTTTACTCTGCCCTCGCCCAGGATCGGCTGAGATGGGCGTCAGCCTCCCCGCGACCATAATTAGGATTAAGCGCTTCAGAAAATGAATTAATGAATAAATATAGGTTTGTTGATGTATTTTATGGTACATATCTAATATGGATTTTAACAGTAGCAGCATGGTACACTATTAAAGCAAGAAAGCATCGATGCTCTGTGCTCTTCCCTTTGTTGATGCTGGTCCATCAGTTTTCATTGGATACCTTTTCAATGTACAGTACAAGCATGTTAGGCATATTACCAGAAAATAATAATGTAGTAAATAAAAATTATAACACATTTCTTACAAAGTCAAGAAGAACTGATTTAATCACATTGAAATTCCCTAGAACTATTAATCCTAACCTGAACTGTCATAGTGTCCTAATATACAGTTTTATTAAATTGATGCAGTGCATTACAACAACATAATATAATTAAACTCAGGTACTAATACAGGTTTTCCTCCCGAGTGGTTCTGGTACTCAAACCCTAAACTCTAAACCAGTACCATTTACTTTGAAAACTCATCAGCTAATGCTACCGCTAGATAACTAGCTCTGTTAGGAAGCTGCACAGATTATTCATACAAACTAATAAAGCTATACATGCAGCAGCTTCTAGAGTGCATTGTAACCATTATATTTAATTTAAAATCCTATATACTGTGCTTTAAAATCTGGTAGATGCCAGAAATCTGGTTTTTATTTACATCCTTGGAATGGAGTAAGTTACAACAGGTGTTTGGATGGAGCTAACAGTGCCATCACCAGTTTGGCTGGAGCTTTTTCGATAAGTAAATATTTGTTTTAAATATTTGCAAGCCAACATGTTTAATATAAAGATTTAGGCATTGCCTAAAAGCAGAGCTCCAAAAAAATGTAATTCAATATGAATTTGCCTTGATGATGCCATCGAAGACGTAATGTCATGCAACCTAAACGTTATGAGCGCCCCATCTGAATTGACAGAAAGTGTTATGCTATTGAGATAAGATTTTTTTGATGAAAACCCAGTATCACCACAGGGGAGTGAGATGCCATTCCACTGGATACTTTTACTTCCGTAAGCACGTTATATATGTCAGAAACTTCATGCACTTCCTCAGTGTGATTGCGATAAAAGCCTTTCTATTCAAATGAGTAATGCAAGGTAGTAAAAGTTTATTTTTCCAGCTAGAACCGAAGATACCTAGTTTAATAAGATTTAGTGTAAATTTAATAAGAATGAAACAAATTACAATTTATTTAATAAAAAAGGTAATTATGATTCAGAGGCACAACAGAAAAGCATTTGTTACATCATCTGGAGATCCAGGTTCAAATAAAAAGATTAAAAAAAATAGGTCTGATGGGTGGAAACTGTCCAAAAAGGAAAAACCTAAAACCCTGAAAAAAAAAATTAAGTAGGAATAAGTACCACTTCAAAGGGCAGAATTACTGCATGGTGTCCTGAACTGGAGTACCAATGTTTTCAATAAAGTCTTCGTTTTTGGATGCCTTTCCTCCTACACATGCTGATTCACCTACCTACAAATAATAAAATGGGGGAAAAAAAGAAAAATTTTTAAAAATGCAAAAAGAAATCAAACAATAACATTTAAAAAAGGGAAAGAGGGTAAAAACCCTGAATAAACTACTTGGCTAACATGATATTTACCTTTTTGCTTTCAGTATTTCCAGGTGTTTTGTTATCTTTACTGTCACTTTTAGCACTGTGTTCTTTAGACGTAGGCGGAGTGTGTTTTCTTCCTGTGTTGGATGCACATGTTTCATTGTCCTCATTTGGCCTTTGACTGAGAGTCTGAGCTTCATCCACTACGTGCTGATCCTGGTCCTCAGCTACTGCTTCCTTCTGGTTATCTGTTTCATCTCCACTGTAAAGGCTGTCTGCATTCCGTAGGGTTTCCACATACACCCTGTGCTGTTCTCGTCTCAGCCTGTCGGGTCTCCTCTGGCGAACTTCCTGCTGTCTGTTTTCTTCTTGGTGGTTGCAGTTACCAATGCAGTTGACTTGATTGCCCTCTTGCCTTGCATGGTGCATGGGCTCTGCAGCACAGTTAGCAAGTCTATCTGCTTCAGCATGTTCTTCCCATTCCCCTAAGCGAGAAGGTGCAGGCTGCTGTGCAATAGCAGGTGAAAGATCTTGAAGTCCACCTTGCTGAGGCCTACGAACAGCATGATGTACAGCCCAGTACTGTATATAAATACCAAAAACCAGTGTACTGTCAAAAAAATCTGTTTGAGGAGAGGAATTTACTCTTAACTTCAGTGATCTAGATTAAATTATATGGTTGAGAAGAAGTTTGTTTGATTTTTGCTGCATAGTTCCTGCCCTTGACCCTCTTCAAACAAATCAGAATGGGTTCACAATAGTTCAAATCAATCATCAATTTAACTTATTTTCAATCAAAATCTATCATAAATTAAGAGTATTCTCGAGGAGAAAAAAAGAGTAAACAGAGAGGTTTCACTCTGCTTTGTAGATTTTTGCAAAGCATTTGATTCTATAAGCAGAGAAGTGATGTATCAAATTCCCACCTGCAATTGGAGCAATTAGAAACTATACAATAAAACAAGAGCCATCATTATATTGTCAGACGGAGAAATTAAACCAATTGAGATCACCAGCAGTGTCCTCCAAGAAAACACTCTGCTACAACTGAAATCATATATGCAGGATTGCCACCCATATGCCAACAACTCAAGCAAAAGTGTCTCCAGTTTGCTGGCCACTTCTTTCGTGCCACACAGCAAATGATGTCCTCTCTCCTTCTCTGGCACCCTTTGGGGAGAGTAATATCTAGAAAGCTGATTTATCCAGAAAGACTGTAGAAGGACTGTAGGACTGAAGGAGGGACTGTACATTCAAGATGACCAGTAAATTTGTTACAGTAAAAAAAAAAACAGTAAAAAAGTTACACCTTAGTGTCACATAACCAGAATTACTTTACAGTAGACAATTTAAAAAAAAATAAATTCTGTAGCAGTCCAGGCACTACTGTCGGAAAACCTGAGAGCCAGGGAGCTGCCTCAAGGACCGGGAAGGTCAAAATTTGATGTTGAAAAATGCTGTGGGTTAATTGAACTGTGTATCATCTGGCTACCAAATGTGACCCAATCTGGCAAAAAAGATTCACAGTGACCAAAAATTCAAAATTGAGTTAGCCATTAATGATTTAAAAGAGGAGACTCTAAGCTTTAAAATAAAATAAATTAGGTGGTAATATCTTGAAAATTGACCAAGTTATGGAACAATGAAGTTTGTGATGAGACGCCTATAAATTTCACAGAAAATGGAGAAAACCGCATGTAAAGTTTATGGCTCAATTCTCATGGAACTGCCTTCAAAAGTCCTTAGCAACCAATGGGTTACATCCCTGC
>JAOUQZ010016546.1:0-15267 GCA_028564935.1 Neosilurus hyrtlii
CTAATGCATCCCTAGTGTGCACCCCTCGTTCGCCCACACCATCACACACTTTCCTCCAGTGTGTGTGCTTCTGCTTTTCAAACGGGATCAAGAAACAGCCGATATCTGTCTCCATTCACTAAATATTTTCTCCAGATAAGGTCCTGTGATGAGGACTTGGAGGCTATAAATCAGTGCCCGTCCCCTTTTTATAGCCTGCAGGAACACTTTTGGTTTCACATTAGCCGAGCAGCACAGGGGTTTAGTGTCTGTCTTCAGTTAAACCGTGAAGTGAGTGGAAGAGCTTTTAAGTTCATTATTATTATTATTGTTGTTGTTGTTGTTGTTGTTATCATTATTATCCTCATAAACTGTCTTTTAGGGATGTTTTTATTCATGGCACTCCTGATCCCCTTCAGTTTTATGGAATCTCCGGCAGGTATGAACTCTGTGTGTGTGTGTGTGTGTGTGTGTGTGTGTGTGGATATGTATGGGGGGTGTGTGTGTGTGTGTGTGTGTGTGTGTATATATATGTATGGGTGTGTGCGGGTGTGTGTGTAACCTACATGGTTCTGTATGTCTCCTGAATAAAAGGAAACATACAGAAATAACAGGGGTTGTTGTTGTTTTTATTGTTGTTTTTACTGCGGTCCTGTAAGCTGGTGGTTTTACGGGAAACGACTGCGGCTTGGATTTCCTCGGGCTCGCTGCCAGCACTTATTTCTGCTGTACTGCATTCTGTCCTGCTTAGTGCTGTGACTATAAACCCACAGAGATAATAACCTGGTGTGTGCAGGGGTCTTCCACAGTATATAAATAACATTCAGCTATACTGCAGTACACTGTGTTTGTGTCATTAATGATTCATTTAAGTGAGCGAGATGAATCGATTCACCAAAGCTTTGCGAATATTCAGGTTGAAGAATATAGCTGTGTCAGCCGGTGGAAGTGCTGTGGAGTGGAGGTCTCACAGTGAGGTCTCTGATCGCGTCTCTTAGTGAACTGCTGAATCACTGAGCGGCCGAGTCACTGAATCGTTCACTGAATCGTTTACCGAATCGTTTATATACTACCGAAATTTTTTTCACATTCTGTAATTTCCAAACTAGATAATTCATAGATATAAAGAAAGGAAATGAGAAATTAAATGATCGATCCTCAGTGTGATATCTCATCACAAGGCGGAGTAAAAAGCTCTGAGATAACAGCATGTCGTGCAACCTGTCGATGCGGGTTCGAGCCTAGCGGTGGGTTGGTTTTCTTTTGTTTGTTTGTTTATCTATAAATCGATTCGTCGAACAAACCGAAAGAATCGAGGTAGTTAAAAGAATCGGTCTTCCCATCACTAGTGCAAAATAAGTTAGCGACGTAAGATTGTTTTTCGCTGTAGCTGCTAATGTACGTAGCGGAGACCGGGGACAGTTGCTACACATTTTGCATATCTTTTTGTTGTTCAAAAACTGGTTGAATTAATCATTCACCCTAACTTATTTGCCCAATCGTTTAATCCTACTAGAGTAACGGGATGGCTGGCGCCTATCTCAGCCGACATTGGGCAAAGGCAGGGTACACCCTCAACCGCCCACAAGACCAACACAAACACAACTTTTCACACTCACATCCACAACTAGGGGCAATTTGGAACAGCCAGTTTGCTTAATGTATATGTCTTTGTACTGTGGGAGGAAACCCGACCACCCAGATGAAACCCACGCAAGCACAGGGAGAACATGCAAACCACACAGAAACACCCGAGCCCGGCTCTCGAACCCAGTACCTTCTTGCTGTCAGGCGGACATGCTAACCACTACACCACCATGCCGCCCCTGGTTAAGGAAGACCTACCAAATCCAACACAGGTTTATTGATGTAGTGCTAGTTACATAAAGGTCCATAGAAAGGATATAATGTTAGTTAGCTCACACGCGCAAAGGCCATGATATCTATTGTTGATGACTCGGTAACAGTAACTGGTTTCAGCTTGGATGCGACTCTGAAAAACCACAACATACAGGAGAAAGGTGTCGTGGTGTGTTGTTGGAATAGAAGCGACTTAGACATAGTTACTGGACTGAAAAGAGCTTCCAATACTTAATCTTTTCTTAATCTTTATGAGTGAAATTTTCACCCAAGGAATTTTGGACACCAATAATTAACTAGATCTTACAGTGACCAGTTATTGCTGATAGGTCTATTTTTGTACCTGTTGGTTTATATTCATTTTACAAAAAATGTGTTTTTTGTTTAGTAGCATATAATACACAGAAACAGCATAATCTGAATGGTCCACCATGATGGGATCAAAAAACATGGTTTATCACAGTAACTGGTACAATAACTTTCCCTCTTTAAAATGGAAAAATAATTAATTCATTCATACATCTGCCAAATTGCATAATCCTACTGGGGCCACAGGGCTGCTGAATCCTATCTCTAGGCGAAGTTGGGGTACACCTTGAACAGCACACCAATCCATTGCAGGGCAACACCTGCAACCATTCAAACTCACACCTAGGGGCAATTTGGAACAGCCACTTAGCCTTATGTGCATGCCTTTGGATGGGAGGATACCAAAGTATCCAGAAGAACCCCACACTCACGGGGAGAACATGCAAACTCTGCACTTCTCACCAAGTAAAAATGTGCACAGCACAAAGTAAAAAAAACGAAACGTCTGACCATAGAGTTGCTTTTGGAATGCCCGAGCATACATCCAGTCAAATACAAGCGGCTGAAATGAGTTTCCTTCGCAGGGTGGTGGAGCTTTCACTTAGAGATAGGGTGAGAAGTTCTGTTATCTGGGAGAAACTCAAAGTAGAACCTCTGCTCCTCCATGTTGAGAGGAGCCAGTTGAGGTGGCTCGGGCATCTGTTAGAATTAGAATGCCTCCCGAATACCTCCCTGTTGTGGTGTTTCGGGTATGTCCAACCGGGGAAGAGACCCCGGGGTCGACCCAGAACATGCTGAAGGGACTACGTCTCTCGGCTGGCCTGGGAACGCCTAGGCATCCCCCCAGAAGTGCTGGAGGAAGTGGCTGGGGAGAGGGACGTCTGGACCTCACTGCGTAGGCTGCTGCCCCCATGACCCGACCCCAGAACAAGCGGAAAAAGATGAAAATGAAGACTGTCTTCTTGATTTGTTGATAATTTTCCTCTTTTCCATTTCCATTTTTTAAGCATGATATGGACCAAAAGGTGTTGTGTTTTTTTTTTTTTTTTTTTTTTTAAATAATCCTTCTTACTAACCTTTACATGGTGTGCCAGTGATTGGTGATGTTATTAATTATTATAATTTTTTGTGTGTGTGTTTGTTTGTTCTTGACAATTTAGCACAATTAATACTGTTTGGACCAGAAGCTCCTCTTTTTGCCATAGCTGGTGAAGATCTGGTTCTGCCCTGTTATATGAAACCCAACACCAGCAGCCCTGTGGACATGACAGTGGAGTGGTTAAGACCAGATGTAGATAACTCATTGGTGCATCTGTACAAGAATCATGAAGACAAAAATGAAAAGCAGGCTCAATCCTACAGAAGAAGAACATCACTGTTTAAAGAGGAGCTTCAGAAAGGCAACGCTTCACTCAAACTCACAGCTGTTGAAGTCTCTGATGAAGGAGAATATAAGTGTCTGATTGAAGATAAATCGGGGTCTGGTGAAAAACAGATTCATGTCATTGTCGAGGGTAGGCTTGATATCTTTATTAAAGAATTACACAGTTCTACAGTGAAAGTTAAAGGTCCCCATTCGCTAATGAATAGCTTAAGTTTTTTACCTTCAATTGTCAGTTAATATTGGCTGAATACAAATATATTCTGGTGAAATTACCCCAATTTACAGGCTTAGTATCTGTTGTTCACCTGTTTACATCTTATTTTGGTTTTGTGTCTGTTTACAGTAATAATAACAAGACCTTGTGACCAGAGAAACCTTAATGAGAAGTGGAAAAGACAGATACAATTTCAATAGAAATAAAACATTGGTGATGTTTACTGATATAATTATGGCCCTTGCACAGGTGACTGACACTTGTGTACAGAAGGAGGCAGAATGTTTTAGAAAGACATTGTGGCTGATTCTATATTATTTTAAAGGCATAATGTGTATTTCATGTTTATTTAATATGTGGTACATGAATGGGCACCTTTAAAATACAAAATCTTTTTTAAATGGTTAAACATATGCAACTTAAAAAGGCAAGAGTGGAGAGTGATTGGTAAAATGTTACTTCTTATCTGATGTGGATCTAAGTAAAACATTTCCATGTTTTATATTTTGTGAGCAAATGTGTAATTTGTAACATGAAACAGATGTCAACATTCAATTTGTTTTCACAGATGTACGCATTTCCAGTAATTATAGATGCTGATTAGCGTTTACAGCCATCAATAGCATTAAATGTGTGTTCACACCCCCACACACTCTCACAGAACGCAACAAAGTGAGAGCTAATGCGTCAACTTGGAAAATCATGAGGACAGTCATGGTCATGCGGCAGAGCTAACAGGCCAACTAGCAGCTCACATTGGCGGCCAGTCTAACAGTGTACAGGCCGAATAGTGGCTTCCGGCAACAACAGGGCTAATAGTTGACAGGGTGACTAGCAGTTGATAGCAGAAGTGGGGCTAACACAAGAGCTCACAGCTGACAGGCCAACTAGTGGCTCACAGCAGTGGCAGGGCTAACAACACACAGGCCAACTAGCGACTCACAGCAGTGGCAGGTCGAACAAAAAACAGGCCACTGATTGGCTTGCAGCAGCAGCAAGGCAAAAATGGACAGTCCGACTAGCAGCTCACAGCAGCAGCGGGGCTAACAACGGACAGCCCGACTTGCTGTTTATAGCAGCAGCAGGACTAATAGCGGATAGGCAAACTAGTGGCTCACAGCAGCGGCGTGAATAACGGCTGACAGGCCGACTAGGCTGGAAGTTATACATAATGAGGAAACCCACTTAGACTCTGATGTTGCTCACTTAGGTGAACCAACTCAAGGCAATTATGCTTTCTGTTCAGGTAAACTAATGATGTTAAATAGGCTTAAGCTAGGCATGTAATCTAGATGCCTATACCAGTCAGGACTATCTATAAATTATTGTCTGATTTGGTGAAATTCTTCAATCATGTCCATGAAATTAGCTTAATCTGATGCCCTGCCGGAAAAATATATGGTTGAACTGTTATAATCTACTTACACACTGAGAATCATGCCGTGTCATGTACATCACCACATGGTCTCAAGAACATTTCACAAAATCGTTGTTTGCAACCATGTGTTGGACCATACCTTTTAACCTATTGGTGTCCCCTTCTTGTCAGCCTGTTAGGGTACAGGTGATACAATTCATCACTGCTCAGACCCTCACAGAATAATGAAAACACACAATCTATCTCAGGTAGGCAGACAAACTTTCATCGAGCAAAACAACACAGACATCAGCTGCACTACAGAACACAAACTTACACAGAAAATTTAACAATACATACGATACAAATGAAGACAGAAATCAGCTAATGGAAGGTAGTGAAAAGAAAACTCAGTGTTAACCTTTCCTTCTTTCACTCCAGACCGAATTCGGGAAATGCAGTGGAGATTTAATTATTTGTTTATTTATTTATTTCCTGCAGGGCTGAATTTGATTCATCTCTTAAAGGAGCCACGCTACTCGCTACTCTTACATCAGTCTTGATGTTCACACACCTACCAGTAAAGATATCTATTGCAACCTCTGGCTTTTGGCAGTTCATCATTCATTCATTTTCTGAACCGCTTAATCCTAATTAGGGTCGTGGGGAGGCTGGCGCCAATCTCAGCCGACTCTGGGTGAGGGCGGGGTACACCCTGGACAGCTCACCAGGCCATCGCAGGGCCAGTCACACAACCATTCGGACTCACAATCACACCTAGGGGTGATTTGGAACAGCCAATTAGCCTACTGTGCATGTGTTTGTCAAGATGTCAAGAATAGTTTACATTGTTAACCTGAAATTTGGCTGGAAATAATAACTATAATAAGGTTACACTACATACTTTTTTAGGTTAAAAGTCTGGTAGAATTTTACTGTATTTAAAACAATATTTGATTTTTCATGATTGCAGTTCTAGGAAGCCACCCAGTGATCACAGTGGAGAGTTATGGTAACTCAGGAGGGATTAATCTAGTGTGTGAGTCCAAAGGCTGGAGACCTGATCCTGAGGTTCTGTGGCTGGACAGAGAAGGAACCACTCTGCCTGATGCACAGATACACAGAGAGACTGAAGGCTTCACTGTGAAAAGCCACATCACTGTTTATGATCATAGTGACTCCAACAGATTTTACTGCAGAATACAACAAAAACATCACATGAAGGAAACAGAGGTTATCATTAATAGTGAGTGTCTATGATTTTAAAAAAATGATATTGATTGTATCATTCTGTTGTTATGATTTTATATAAAATGAATGATGACTGATTGCTTCTATTTTTGCATCCTAATTTATTAAATTTGTTTAATTATATATTGGTTATTCTGCCACAGTGCTCTGTGTAAGCGTATGTTTGAAGTTACTCATTTTTACCCCTTTTTTAAATGATATCTGACTACTTGCAACTGTGCTTTTATTTTAGGTGAAGTCTTTGGTGCTTGGAGGCGGATTGTCGGCCTTTCAGTTACAACATGTCTCATTATTCTCGGAACAATATTAACTGCAATTATTTTTTACATGAGAGGTAATATTTGTTTAGTTTTACTTCATAATATCACTCACTCACTCACTCACTCATTTGCCGAACCACAACTAGGGTCGAAGGAGGGATGGAGCCTATCTAAGCCACAGCGGGTGAAGGCGTACACCTTGAACAGCTCTCCAGCCAAAACACACGCAACCAAACACACCTAGGTGCAACTCGTCATGGCCGATTAGCTTAATGTGCATGTATTTGGACTGTGGGAGGAAACTGTGGTACCCGCAGGAAACCCCACACAATCATGGGGAGAACATAAAACAGAAAATACCCTGCCAAGCACAGGACCTTGCAGTTTAAACCTTGCTTTAGTTCACAGCTGTGGTGCTGCACGTTTCAGGGTTTATCCTGCTCTTGCACACTCAGGATGAGATATACACCCATTGTTTATCTGTGCTAGAGCACAGAAAATATGTGCAGGAGAGGGTGTTTTCCAACAACAGGGTGAAGAGCCCATGCTTACGCATTTACCACTCACTCGGTAGCAATTTCCTTCAGTACTCAGGAAACACAATTTAAAATCTTTACATACACATATATATATATATGTATATATATATATATATATATATAATACAAGTGAAACTGACCTGTAACATCATGTTCCTCTTCGTGAAGGGTGATTAATCTGTTTTAAAAATATATAACATCAGTGAGAAACTAAATGCTGTCTTTCCCATTTACTCTATAAGATCATTGCACTTTATTCTATTAAAGAATTTATACATTTTTAAAGGTTCATTCCTCCATCCATCTATTATCTATTAGCATACATGAACCACAAATTGTGTGATCTGATTGGTCTGCTATCTTGGATTTTAAAAAATATTTTCCCCAATAGATAATGCTTCACAGGAAATAACAGACAATCACTTAAGCTTTGTGATCACTGAGGCTAAAATCCTAGATATTCAACAAAATACCATTCCAGAAAATGTAAAAAAATTACGCAATATGACCTTCATGCTTTTAATGTTAAAAAGGTACTTTACTCAAACTGTGGATGAGTTTCAAAAGATACCTGTGTCAAAAACATTTTACCATATATGTCTAAGTTATTTTAAAGCTATTTGTTTAACTCTAAAATTATTTGTTAACTGTAGAGCAGCAGTGAGTTAATCTCCTCGGCTCGCAGCCTCGCACTGTCCAATCTGCCTCGAAAATATGCACATGCATGTGGACCGCATCTTTGGCTGTAATGCTTAAAGCGATCATTTGCCTTTGGCTCAGTGAGCCTGAATTGAATAGAATTTGGTGATATCCACCTCATCTTCTGTGTTAATGATCCTTTATCTCTCAGAATGAAGGGGAAGCTGGAGACAATCCCAGCTGACTTCAGTGGAGAACATTTTTAAATGCATTTATTAAAAACAAATGTATTTATTTTTTCCCCTCAGGCCTTCAAAAGGAGAATCAAACTGCAGGTAAGAAGGAAATTTTTTTTAATTTGAATTTTAAATTTATATTCATCTTCATCTTCCGCTTGTTTCGGGGTCGGGTCATGGGGGCAGCAGCTTCAATTCTCTTCCGGGGGGACACCAAGGTGTTCCCAGACCAGCCGAGAGACATAGTCCCTCCAGCGTGTTCTGGGTCGACCCCCAGGTCTCTTCCCGGTTGGACATGCCTGATGTGTTCAGGAGAGGTGTCCATGTGTCCACCAGAGGTGTTCGGGAGGCATTCTAATTAGATGCCCGAGCCACCTCAACTGGCTCCTCTCAATGCAAAGGAGCAGCGGTTCTACTCAGATGACTGAACTTCTCACTCTATCTCTGAGGGAGAGACCTGCCACCCTTTACAGCAAAGGCTGCACTGATCCACCAGTCGATGTCCCGTTCCATCCTTTCCTCACTCGTGAACAAGACCTCGAGATATTTGAACTTCTTCACTTGGGGCAAGACCTCATTCCTGAACCAGAGGGTGCATTCCACCCTTTTCTGGCTGAGAACTATGGCCTCGGACTTGGAGGTGTTGATTCTCATCCCGGCTGCTTCGAATCACTCCAATGAGAGCTGGAGGTCCTGGCTCGATGAAGCCAAAAGGACAACATCATCCACAAAAAGCAGAGACGAGATCCTGTGGCCACTAAACCAGAACCACTGCACATATAAATTCTGTCCATAAAAATTATGAACAGAACCGGTGACAAAGGACAGCCTTGGCAGAGTCCAAACCCCACTAGAAATGAATTCAACAAGTGGACCATTACCAATGTGGACCAAGCTCTGGCTCCGGCATTACAGAGGCCAAATGGCCTGTAGCAACAGGTCCAATATACCATATTCCCAGAGCACACCCCACAGGATAGCCCAAGGGACATGATTGAAAGGGGCAGAGGGGCAATTACAAGCCCTCCTGATGTTTACTTAAATGAATGCTACTAAATTATGGGCAGCTCAGGTGATGTATCTAGATTTAGGTATTTGTCAGGTATTTATCTGCAGTGGAATCAGAGTCAGGAGAACCTGAACCTGAATCTGTAGTGCATATGGAAAAAAGATAGGAAAATGTTTGTTGTTAATATAAATTATATCCATAAAAAACTTGGAAACTAACGAGGATGATTTTTTTTACCTTGGCTTTTAATTTGAGTTTAGTTTGACACCCATCAGGTCATTTTTTGGTCCTTTTTGCTTAGCTTACTTCAAGCCTGTATCTCACAGATCGGTGAATGCTGACAAACATAACCAATCTTCTGACAAATGTTGACAAGAATCAGGGTTGACGCCTGTCATTTTGCACCAGTTAGCAACATTCGTCCAAATGTTTGCGGATGTGTTTGTGAAAGACGGTTGGTAAACTTTAGCAATGGTTAGCAACTATAGAACTAAAATTGTCATGGACATTTACATAAGCCAGACTTTAATCATATTCTATCCTGGCTTTTCACAAAACACTGAGGGGCTCATGGACAGGGAGCTTCATTAATCAGTTGCATTTTATGGTGATGCATGCCACCAGGTAGTAACACAAATGGTTTTTCTAGTTATTGTAATTTGAAGATGTCTCCTACCATTTTTGGTAAAATGCAATTAAATATGAGTGGTAGGTGTTATTTAAGTAAAATGAAAAGCTGTAAGCAGTTGTTTGATTTGTTTTTTGTGTTTGTCAGTGATAGAAACCTGTGATATAAGCCATTTTTAAATCTTCATTTTCATTTGGTACATGGATATTTGCTCAGTGAATTAGATAAGAACCTTTATCGGGTCCCAGAAATGACGGACCATACAGTATGAAACTCTGCTCAACTTTTTCTATTTTATGTTTTCAGACCAGCTGAGACAAAGGTTTCATGAAGGTAATTATACCAAATCCTTTACATTTTTTGAATTTCAGAAGGACTGTGAGTAGAGAGCATGTATTTCTTTCTGTCGGCACTGTGTGGTCTACTGTTGCTTATATGCAGATGTTTTACTTGAGGTACTCTATCTTTTCTCTATAGTCTGATCCTATATTTAGTCGTGCCTGTGCCACAGCATGCAGCTCTAAGTCTGATCATTAGGGATGTGAATCATACAACAGCTCACAATTCAATTCGATTCTGATTTTTGGGGTGACGATTCGATTCAGAATCGTTTTTTAATTCAAACCGACGTTTGATTCATAACCATTACAAACAAAGAGAGCCAATTTCACAAGTAACTACATTCTTCAATAAGCTAGGAACAACTCTTCTATAAGAAAGAAATATTACTAGGTTTTGTAGAACTCGTTCAGAGTCGGTTGGGAGTTTAGTGAAGTGATGGAGTGTGCGTTGGTCAGGAGTTGGTCGTGCTGCTGCTCCGGTTCTTTTAGCTCCGGGTGATGGCGTAAGATGTGGGCTTGGGGATGTAAAGTGTTCCCGAAATACTTGACTTTTATTTTGTACATTTTGCACATGGCATTTCATGTCAAGCTCCTTCTTACCCGGAAAATCCAAAGTGCAGCATGAAGACGGCGCTGGCTGTATTTCTTTTTCCTCATCCATGTCAAAGCAAGGCTAAAAGCTACAGTGTTTCCCCGATAATAAGACACTGTCTTATTTTCTTTTTCTTTTTTTTTCGGTTCAAAAAGCACCAAACTCTGAACACAAAACTCTGCCAAGATAATAAGTAGAAGATAGAAGATAATACCGGTAAATAAAATGATGACCGTTATGCTCCCCCAGTCCTGCTTTTATCCCCATCATGCCCCTCAGTCCTGCTTTGCAATACTTTACTTACCATTTTTTTTTTCTTAACTTCCTCTTTTTTTGTCTCTCCTCTGTGGCGCTGCTGTAAATGGTGCTGGCGCGCGTGCATTCACAGAAAACGAGGTTAAAATATAGATTTCGCTAGGTCTTATTTTCATGTATTTTGACTTTAGTACCTGGGGGTATATTTCCCATGTACAATTTATTTTGATTACAAGTTACATAACCCCGGCCTGATTCTAATGCTAGGTCACCTCCTGTCATTAAAGCATGTTTGAAGTTTATAGTGATTTGCATTCTCTTGACATTGGTAGTTTTTAGTCAAGTATTACATGGCAGTTTTCTCTAAAACTAGGCGAGCTAGTGGTTAGTAGTACTGTAGGGTGACATCAAGCTGAAATAATGAGCAGCAAGTGCCCTTTGTTGTCCAAATAATGCACCATGTCTGCTAAGCTTTCTGGTCTTTCTTTCCAGGCTGTTTTTAATTCATAGTTAACAAAAGAGTCACTAAGAGTGCAAGGTGTCTCCGCCAGGCACAAATGGATTATTATAGCTTGGTATAGTTATAATGAATTGTCTCCCCCTAGTGGGGATTGAATAAACATTTTGCCCCATGTTAAAGATAGGGATTTTTCTTGCAATTTTTTTTAGAGGTTGCATAATCCTGTACTAATCATTCAACAGTGATTTATTGAACCCATCCACTCAGTAGCCATCACTTGTTGGTAAGATTTTACATGGTGCAGGTTCACAAGAAAATGTAGATATTATTATTAAATAGAGCAAAGGACAGTTCCTTTTTGAGTTTATTTAAATGAATACTTTCAAATTGTGGGCAGTTCAGGTGTATCCTCTTCTGTACATTTATCAAATCTATAAATCTGTTCATCATTTTTTAAAGGTGGTTATTAAAAACAAATATTTTTATGTTTTTTATTTTATCCTCAGTGTTTCAAAAGGAGCAACAAAATGCAGGTGAGAATCGTGATTATCAGTCATAACTATTTGGAAGAAATGTAATAGACAGTAATACTGATCAAAAAAAAGAAAAAGAAACTGGGAAGTAAAAAATGTACAGGCTTCTCTGAATCAAAGGCATAATTAAACAGTAATGATTAACAGGAAGGTGCAAACCAGGGCAGAGGGCAGGAATTACAACTCCACCTGCTGTATACTGATGTGAATCGTATGAATTTTTTGGGCAGGTTAGGCAGTGTATCCAGAATCAGCAGAACCTTAACCTAAATTTGTAATGTATGGGGGAAGTTCCAAAAAACATCTGTTTAGAATTTATTTTTAAAAATTCAATAAAAAATATCCGGGATATCAAAAAGAGCAAATGAGCCAGACATTAATCATATTTTTCTTGACTAATCATAACACACCTGGGAGCTCACTGACAGTAACGAAATGTGTCATAACGGCAATCTGATTTGTGTTTCCTATTTATTTTATCATTATATTCACTGCTTAATCCGCTTAAAATTATAGAATTTATTTAATAGAAGCCAAAAATGATGATATATAATCATATGGAATTTAAACAATATCTTTCTGTATTAGTTTTACAGCATCAACAAGAAGGTAAGAAACTTTTTGTGCTTTTAAGATCATACAGTCACAAAGGTAACCGGGAGATTTCTTAAATGTTTGGGCCTCTTTGATACTGAGGGACATTTTAACATATTGAAGGCTCAGAAGGACAGAAATTATATCTCCTTCTCATACTGCGTATCCACTGCAGGTCACGAGTGAGTTGGAGCCAATCCCAATTGACTTCAGATGAGAGATAGTGTACATCCTAATATTTCACCATTGTTAAATGAGAGTCAGCAAACCTTACTTAGTAATGCTAGAACAAATAATCAGTGGCTATTAAATTTAAAGGTACTGATCGTTTTTACTGTCAATCTTGGCCCTGCAAGCTTTTTTTGGGTTGTCAAGCTTTTCAGCTTACTTACCCTTCCTTTTGTCTAGAGTCAGCTGGGATTGGCTCCAGATTCCTTGTGACTCTAAAGAGGATAAGCGGCATGGCAAATGGATGAATAAATGAGAGAGAATCATAAAAAAAAGGGTTAACAAAGTTAGCAAAGACATATTAAAACTAAAAAGGTATCAAAAATTCAGTAAATAAATTTCAGGAAAATTATTAGATTTTTCTACTTCACATTTCTCTATTTATAAAAATGAAATAATAAATAGCTATTATTTATAGATGTAACTATTGGTCTTTTAAACATAGTGAACTGTATTTAAAGGTGTATTTTATTTGGTTTTCATTTACTTTGTACTTTTGTTCTGCAGCTATCATATTTAAATATTAATTATATTATTGTTATCTTTATAAGAGTTCATAAAAAGGAGAAGGTTGTTTGCAGGTAAGACTTAAACATTTTATAATTTACTTTTTATCATTGTGCGTGTATATATATATATATATATATATATATATATATATATATTGTATGTGGGGAAAAAAATAACAGTACTACAATTTCATCCCGACAACCCTGTTTCGTGGTTGCCCGCTCATCAGGGGATTTGACGTATCGAGCACTGTTCTACGGAAAATCGACTCAAGATATTATATATATATATATATACACACACACACACACACACAGAGTTTTTCCACAACCCGTGTATGAGCTTATAGCTCATGATTGAGGCTGTAAGTCTTGCAAGCTCTTACAAGCAGAAGTGGAATAACTTTTATTCATATATATGTCTTATTCAAATATATATTTTTACCATTAAGTACTTTACAGGAGAGCTGGTTAGCATGGAGCTAGCTGGTTAGCTGAAGGCCTGTTCATTTCTGTGTTCCAATAAAATCTGGTTTGTTCGGGGAGAAACAGTCAGTTACATCAAAAACAATAAAAAATATGTTCTTATCATCAAATACTATCACATCTATTTTATTATTATTATTTTTTTTGCTTTTTGTGGCTTTAGTCTAGACCAGAGAAACCGCTTTGCTAGCAGAAGTAGATAGCAGCACTTTCAGTATGTCCACACCAGGCTCTGGACACAGAAATTAGGTCAAACTGAACACTGAAGGCCTCTTCCTTGAAAAAAAACAAAGCAGAAAAAGTCACATTTGGTGGGGAAAAAAGTGTTTAAATCATGGGGGAAAAAAAACCCATGTTTTTACCATTACATACCCTAATTATACTAATATTATACTTTTCATGTAATCAGTCTTAAGGTAAAAAAATAAAGTCTGGTTAACTTAGCAAAGCTTCCCTTAGAACGAGTTACAAATGCTTCCATGTTAAATTTTTCTACAGTGATGTTTCAGGTCATAGTTGTTATGATCAGACTCCCAGAGACAACGGATTAAGGGGTAGAACATAAATCTTTATTAAATAGAAATGGGCTTTGGGAACCACGTGAAAAGAAAAGCACAATAAACAGGAAAACAAATCTAGCTGCAAGGGGCTAACAAACACGGAGGAGAAACACTAAACCAGGAAGCAGAACAAACTTTGGGAGACGTTTAGACTGAAGGTGGAAGGGTTGCAGGAGATGAGGAGACGAGATAGTAGATGATAGGAGAGGGAATCTGACCGGCACAGTACCAACGGGGGAGGAATAAGGTGTCCCAAGTCACAAGAAGGAGACGCATAGATAATTTTCTGGAAAAGCGGAAAAAAATACATATTTTCACCGTTTCATCACTGCTTCATTCAAGACAAATTCCATGAACAATTCTCTACATCATACTTCGCCTCATTCAGTGATTGATTATTATCCTCCCTGCAAAACCAGGATAATGCTTTTGTCTTACATATCATGAGCTTGAAAAAAATAGACTGGATCTGTTTTGGTGACAAAAACAAGGATGCCTGGGCAACAGTGTCTAAGTCTGACAAAATGGAAAGCACATGGCCATCGTCAAGCCTAAAAAAAGGAAAAAATACACCGTAAAAATCTTATTTTAATTTGCTATTCTTATGTCCATGTGTAATATACTCAAACTTTGAATGAGTCAAAAAAAATATTTTACAAAAAGTGTTTGTCATTAAAGAAAGCAGCAGATTACAGATGAGACACTTTTCAGACAAAGACATAATCAAGGCTGTTGTTTTTTTGCTGCAAACTTGAAAACTATGGCTGGTTTATCAAGATGCTCAGCAAAACCTACCGTTCATTTATTTATGAAACTACAAAATATTCTACCTGAGGCTACTTTTTTAAGCAAAGTGTCAACACACATCACATATCGACTTTTACATCTAATGTTTACTGGTTGATACATAAATTTTTTTAAATTAGAAAAGTTTACTGTCAATATTTTCAAAAGTAACTTTTTTTCTACACCGTTTCTTTATATATATATATATATATATACACACACACACAAACACACACACACACACACACACACACACAC
>JAOUQZ010016613.1:0-15265 GCA_028564935.1 Neosilurus hyrtlii
CAGAGTCGGCTGAGATGGGCGCCAGCCTCCCCGTGACCCTAAGTAGGAATAAGCGGTTCAAAAGATGAATGAATGAAAACTGTTAGTGTAGTAATGAAATAATCACACTGAGACTAAAATGGGTATAGAGAGAAATTTATTGAAAACATGAGATTACAGATCAGTCATCTTGTCAAGGGGGAACAGGAGGATCAGTGGAAGAGGAAGGAAGTTCAGGTTCCACAGGGGAAGTAGGAGAATAATCAGTGGGAGAATCAGGACAAAAGTTAACAGGGAAATCTGGGCAATATTCCATTGTGGAGTCAGAGGAAGAATATTCAGGAGAGCATAGGGGAATGAAGAAAGAGGCACATCAAATTCAGAATTGTCAAAGAGGAAACCCTTAGTCTGGGCCTCAGTAGGATGACAGTACCAAAAGAAAACCTGGGTGGATTGGTGTTGGGTCTTAGGCAGGAATTGGAGAGACTGTTCATAAGTAACACCTGGAAGCTGGGTGAAGAGAAGGCACGGCACGGATAGGGGCCCAGGTGGTGTAGGTTGGAACCAGGTAGCATAAAGATAACCCAGGAAGTCAAGAAGGTCTGCTGACAAGTAGGGTGGATTGCACAGGCAACAGCAGAGCAGGGTGCTTCTTCTCCTACTCACTGTTCCTAAAAAGGGAATGACGAGTTGACTGAGCTGTGGATAAGAAAACAGGAAAAGGCAATAGGATGCTTGACCATATAAGATCTTAACCAACGCTTATCAGTTACCCATTAAAAAGGCAATGGTATACCTAAAGACTTAAAAACCCAAATATGGATATAAGGAATGGGTCAGTGTGCTAAAGGGGCACAGTGACCCATCCTGACATAAACAGAAGCAGAACACAGTGACCATAACACAGTGACACAGTACACTAAAAGAGCAATGGAATGCAAAAGTGTGAAGCAAAGTTTGAGCAATATTGAAAGTAGGAAAGTGCAGAACTGCAAAAAGACAAAGCTTACTCATTTTAAAAATAAAAAATACTTAGGGAAAGGATAAAATGACATAAAATAACATAAGGAAAACAGGGTACTTACACATGCTTGAAATTTTGTAAAAAGGCAGCATGCAAATCAGAATAATCCATGTAAACAGCTTGAAGGAATAAAAGGAGGTAACACAGAAGTTGACGCTTATAAGAAGGTGCCAATTTTTTTTATAGGAGCTAACAAATTGACCTGAGAATAAGGGAAATTATGATGAACAAAAATGACGTCATTAGGGGAGGATGACATCAAATCTGGGGTGGTATTGGGACAAATGTAAAAATATTGGGGAATGAGGAAAATATGTAAATCAAGGTGGGAAGGGTTAGAATAGCTTAAAACCATAGACATAATGGGAAACTGACTCAGGATATGGAAATTAAAAAGGAGGCGCCAAAGGGCGCTGAATGTATATATGGAGGGGAATTCTGAGGGAAACTTCAGACCAGCTGCTCTCTCAGACTTGTATGTGATTTACTGCAACTCTGAATAAAAAATAATCTTGGGTCTTCTCATCTGCTGTATGAGATCTTTCATTGTGACTAAGTATTTGAGTGGTTACTGAGTTATTGGGTAAGATCTAAGAGAAAAAAAACAGAGAAAAGAGAGGGACCTTGTTTCTACCTGGTGTATGTCCGCTCAGAAAGGGCTCTGAGTTCTGACAGTGTAGAGTGTATAAAGAGTATGAAGTGCATGGAGTGTATAGAGTGTAAAAGCTATGGGGTGTAAAGTGTATAGAGTGTATGGAATGTAGAGTGTATGGAGTGAATTGAATGTACAGTGCATGGAGTGCAGAGTGGATGAAGAGTATGGAATATAGAGTATATTGTGTGTGTGGAGTGTAGAGTGGATGGAGTGTACGTGTATGAAGTGTAGAGTGTGTTGAGTGTATGGATTTTAATGTGTATTTAATCTATGGAGTTTAGAGAGTATGGAGTCTATGCAATATATGAAGTGAAGAGTGTATGGAATGTAGAGTGTAGAGACTATTGAGTGTATGGAGTCTTAAAAGTATGGAGTGTAGAGTGTATTGATTGTATGGAGCATATAAAGTAAACAGTGTAGAGTGAATTGATTGTAGAGTGTATGCAGGGTTTTGAGTGTATAAAGTGAATGGAGTGCAAAATGTATGGAGTGTAGAATCTATGGAGTGTAGAGTGTATATTGTGTTAATTGTAGAGTCCATGGAGAGAATGGGGTGCAGAGTATATTGTGTTCATGAAGTGTACAGTAAATGCAGTGTATTAGGTGTAGGAGTGGAGAGTGCATGGAGTTTATTGAGTGTGGAGTGTATTGATTTTAGTGTGTGTGGAGTCTATTGAGTGTAGAGTACAGTGTATGGAGTGTAAGGATTGTATGGAGCATAGAGTGTATGGAGCGTATAGAGTATGGCGTGTATAAAGTCTACTGAGTGCATGGGGTGTAAAGTGCCTTTTTTATGCTACCGCCATGCAGGTATATTGTTATTTACATGCTATATTTCTGAAATTGCCTGCCCTTATTTTCCCTTTCTCCACGGCAACTAGAAACGTTTAGCCACAATTAGTTCCTTAGTTTTTTTCTGAACCGAATGTATATGCACAGTGCATGCATCAGCTCACTTCTAGATGTTTTTCCCTGCCTCCATGACCCCTGCTTGACCCCGCTAACTAGATTCGTCACCTCAGCAGAATGTTTTTGTTTTTCTTACTGAACATGTTTCTTGAATGTCGTGCATCAGCCTGTCTTGTCTTCTGTGATATTATTACTGGCATCCCATTTGCACTCTAAACAGTGGCAAAAGCATAAATATTAAACAGAATTTGTCAGAGACAGAATCTATCTACTTAAAATACAGTGCCTTGCAAAAAGTATTAACCCACTTGGCATTTTTCATGTTTTGTTACTTCACAACCTGGAATTAAAATGGATTGTTTGAAGGTTTGCATCATTTAATTTACAGAACATGCCTTTTTTTATTGTGAAGCAAACAACTAGGACAAAAGAACAGAAAACTTCAGCATGCATAACTATTCACCCCTGTAAAGTCAGTACTTTGCAGAGACACTTTTTGCTGCAATTACACTTTGAATAAGTCTTTATGAGCTTGCCACATCTTGCCAGTGGGATTTTTGCCCATTTCTCAATGCAAAACTGCTTCAGCTCCATGTTGGATGGTTTCTGCTTGTGAACTACAATCTTCAAGTCTGACCACAGATGCTCAATTCGATTGAGGTCTGACCTTTGACTAGGCCATTCCAACACATTAAAATTTTTCCCCTTAAACCACTCAAATGTTGCTTTAGCAGTATGCTTCGGGTCACTGACCTACTGGAAGGTGAACCATCATCCCAGTCTCAAATCACAGGCAGACTGAAACAGTTTTTGCTCAAGAATATCCCCGTATTTAGCACCATTCATCTTTCTCCTGAGTCGGCTCAGTTTCCCAGGCCCTGTTGCTGAAAAACATCCCCACAGCATGATGCTGCCAACACCATGTTTCACTGTGGGTGTCCATGGGGTGATGGGATGTGTTGGGTTTGTGCCAGACAGAGTTTTCCTTTGTGGCCAAAAAATTCAATTTTAGTCTCACCTGACCAGAGCACCTTCAATACATTTGGGGAGTCACCCACATGCCTTTTGGCAAACTTAAAACATGGCTTCTTATTTTTAACACCAAGTAATGGCTTTTTCTGGCCACTCTTCCATAAAGCCCAGCTCTACTGTGGAACTCTGCAGCTCCTTCAGGGTTACCTTTGGTCTCTGTGCTGCCTCTCTGATTAATGCCCTCCTTGCCAGGTCTGTAAGTTTTGGTGGGCTTCCCTCTCTTGGCAGGCTTGTTCCATCTTCTTCCATTTGAAGATGATAGATTTAATGGTGCTCCAGGGGATTAACAAAGATTTAATTTTTTTTTATTACCCAACCCTGACTGGTACTTCTGAACAACTTTGTCCCTGACTTGTTTGGAGAGCTTCTTGGTCTTCTTGATGTGATGCCTCTTGCTTAGTGATGTTGCAGCCTCTGGGACCTTTCAGAAAAGGTGTGTTTATACTGACAGATCATGTGACACTTAGATTGCACACAGGTGGACTTCATTTCACTAATTATGTGACTTCTGAAGGTAATTGGTTGCATCAGAACTTTTGAGGGGCTTCATAGCAAAAGGGGTGAATACATATGCACATGCCAATTTTCAGATTTTTATTTTTAAAAATACATTTTTAAGTATATTTTTCTCATTTGTGCAGACAAATCACATAAAATTCAGATTATAAAAACATTTAAATTACAGGTTGTAATGTAACAAAATAGGTAAAAAGCCAAGGGGGTGCGTTTGCAAGGTATTGTATATTTAGACCACATCTACTTATGTATCTTCAATTTAGTTACAGAATTACAGACTAAGAAAATTTGTATTGACTGTAGAGTGCATAGAGTGTAGGGTAAATGGAGTGTATGTAGTTTAAAGAGTATTAAGAATATTTAGTGTTGAGTGTATGGAATGTAGAGTGCATGTAGTTTATGGTGTGTAGTGTGTTGAGAATATGGAGTGTAGACTGTATTGCGTGTATAGTGCATGGAGTGTAAAGTATTTTAAGTTAATTTAGCATGCTGATGCAATGTGTGTAAGCAGTTAATCACAGTACGAATTCTGGGGAAAGAACACTGATAAGAGTGTAGGTGTATCGAATCACCAACAGGGGGTGCTCTCTTATAACCCTGAGTGCTTTAAGTATCATTAAATCAATGATGATTACAAGTGTAGATGAATTTGTTGTATTTGGAAAAGGTAGTCAATATTTGCTTACATCAATCAATTAATTAGTTAAATTATTTATTTGTTGTGATAAATTAGTCACAACAATTAGTCAATTAAAAAGTTTGTGTTGTGTATCATCTCTAGAGACAGAATAAAGAAAAATATGGAGGTTTGCTAAAAACAGCTAAAGATGAAAACTTGTAAAATCATTCCAGAAAGACTAGTCATGAATTTATCTGTCTGTTTATTTAGATAGATAGTTGGATAGATTAATATCTAGATAATTAGAATACCTGAACAGTATTGTATGTGATTTTGCTCCCAGTTGCGGAACCGTGTCAAATCTTAAGACTAATTATTAGAACAGGTTTTTGCTTAGGAGAGGGCGTGATGAAATGAAGTCTTCACTGTTTGCTATTGTTGGTGTGTGTGCGCGCATTTCGGGGAAGGAGGCGTATGATACGTGAACAATGCGCCCTGCTCTTATATTACCGTAATGACGCAAATATCAGTTTTCGGGGAAGTGTGCTATTTATTCATTTGTGGTTGTGGTGTACATGTAAATGGTGTAAATGATGTCTCTCTCTGTGTCACACACACCGACAGTGATAGTGCTGTATATGTTGAAGTGTGTACTATCTGTTTTAGAACCTTATGTTAGTGAGTGCCCGTATATAAGAAAAAGCGGATTATGGGATTGAACCCAGGTGTGTGTTGGGTGTGTCTTCCCTTCCTCAACTCATCAGACTGACAGATCATGACCGAACCTGGTTCCTGGCTGTGTGTGTGTGCGTGTGTGAGAGAGAGAGAGACGGTTCACAATGGATTTCTGTAACTCCTGGGTGATTTTGTTGATGGTGGCACAGATTGGTGAGGAGCCTGTTCGTTAAAATGAGTTTCACTTGGAATGGTTAAGTTCAGGCAGGTTGTGGTGTGTGGTGTAAGGAGATGTTCTGGAGAATTCTAACCTTCTGGGTCCACAGGTGTGTCTTCTGGTGATAACCTGGGGATGCCAACAGAGGTGAGCGGTGTGAAGGGGAAGAGCGTGATTTTTACGGCAGTCGGTCCTCCTTTTAGCCAAGTGGAGACGGTGGCCTGGTCCTTCGTGTCCACCCAGGGTACCAATGTGCCCATATGCACAGGCACGAAGACCAACGCGAAGATATCCGACCCGTACAAGGGCCGCGTGAACTATAACCGGACCACGTACACGCTTGAGCTCACCTCTCTGACTCCGAAAGATGCAGGATCCTATATTCTCACTATAGTCGATTCCAATCTGGACCAGAGTGTGGGGAATACCGACCTCAAGGTTCTGGGTAAGTGCGGTTTACTTCAATTACTTCACCTTTCCTTTTGGGCAGGACGGGCTTCGGGACATGGACAGTAATTCGTGTGCGTGTGTGTGTGTGTGTGTATATATATATGTATATATATAATATATATGTGTGTGTGTACGTCACATCTTACATTTATATTTACATTGATGTTTATTTCCATGCAGTAAAAGTCCACTAAGAAATGAAAGTAACTGTGATGTAATTCCTTATAATCTGATGAGAATCTCGGAGTCTGTGGAATCTGTCCTGGAACCCCTTTCTAATTTAAAGGGATTTAATTAGCACCAAACTTTATTATGTTTATATTTTTGGTAAGATTCATATCTGGTGATTTTGACTTGAGAAATGAAAATGTTATGCTGAAGACTCACAGAGGAACTTGAAGGGTGTGGCCATTTTGAATGGAAGCAGAAGTTAAGTAATAAACAGCTTCCTTGCTGTGTGTGTGTGTGTGTGTGTGCCTAAAAAAAATTCAACTCTTTCCTCACTGATCCAGACATTAACAATTAACAATGGTGCTCATATGGTGAATGAAATAATGGTTTCATTATTAATGTGTGAAATTGGAACGGTCCTCAGTGAAGAGAAGTAGAATCAACTGTGGTGCAAAGCTGCACCCTATTTAATGTTTTAAATGTTTTTTACATGTCCAATATTCTCTTGTCAATTTTGTCTTTGACCTATTCCTGCGTCCCCTGCAGAGCCTGTGGCGGATGTGATGATCAGCTCCAACCTTCCTGAAGCTGTGGAATTCAACAGCACTGTAGTTCTCACCTGCAACGCAAAAGGCTCTTCTCTCAAGTACACTTGGCTGAACAACTCCGTTCCCGTGGCGGTGGATGGGAAGCATATAGTGGTGAATGGCAGTCAGCTCATTATTAATGAAGTTTATCGTGCAGATCTGCAAGGGCCAATCTCCTGCACAGCTGAGAACCAACTGGAGTCTTCAACTAGTGCCACTTTCAACATGACCATCAACTGTAAGTCCGCAAAATTTACACACCTGACCATGCTGATTAGGACAGTAACACAAAGGTGTTAAACAGAGCTAGAGTAAAAATATAAATGGAAAAGGCTAGAGGACATTTCCCCTGAAGATTATGGGATGTATGACAGGTTGTTTTATCCATGGACAAAAAATTTTTTGGATCAATAATGAATGTTGAATGAATGTTTGTAGTGGATGTTAAATAAAACCAGAATAAGGGTCATGTGAGCTGTACTGTTAGTTTACATGTCTGTGTGGGTGTTGGCACAGAAACACTAATTGCATCTAGCATTAAATCTTAATTTACCACAGTTTACTTATCTATTTTTAAAGTATTACATCACTGGCTACAATAAAGCAGTAGTGTCAGCCATTAAACTATGAGCTTTACATTTAAACAATACCCTGATCCCAGGCTTTCAGTTCTGACCACAATTCTAACCACACTGTGGACATTGTGGTGATAGAACAAATCCTGTAGAGGATTCAGGTGGAGGTCATGGAACAATTCAGGTATGTGAAGGTATGTTTACACCAGGTCAATAATGCACAACAGTGAATTGTATCTGGTGCAGTGGGGCACATATATGGCACACTAGTTAAAATCTCAGTTTTGATTAAATATTTAGAGAGAAGTTTTGTATGAAAGGCCATAGATGATGCTGGCCTCAGTGGTAAATCAGTTTGTAATGTTTCCCACAGATAAATGATACTTGGACAGTGTGGCCAGATACAGTAACCGAGAAAGAAGTAAAATGAGGGAGGCAGGGCGGGGTGGGAGAGAGTAACCTGAGACACATGACTGTTTGAATAACATGAAACTCCAAACCCACCGGCTTCAGCTAGAGGCATCCCTAACCTTAGAGACTGTGGAAGAGAAGGAAAGAGAGCCAGTGGGAGTGAGCATGTTTAGTCAGGTTGTTTTATCGATGACACCTGTATGGTGACGTATCCCGTTTCTGGTGGAATGTCGGCAACATGCTGTGTCTCTGCAGTCATGTCCCAAAATGATTTCCCTTGAATTAACCAGACAACTGAGAATTATTAAATTAACCCCCGTCAACAAACATGCATGCACATAACTACCATATCTAAGACCTCTCAAAACACCCTAAAAATGCAAATACTCATCTTTTCTCAGCAGATATCAGTCCCCATGGGGTTTCTAAAGAACCTGTACCTGTTATAGCAGATTGGATCACATGATCTGTTCCTTTCATATGACAGATATTTAAATGAGAAGGTTGCAGGAAATAGCACCATGGTTTAAGTGTAGGTTTGGTTATGAAAGAGTGTCGAGAATGTAGAGTATTGTGATCATCTTCATCACATACGGAGATGAACTTCTAACACACCTTAGAATGTTGCAGAGCCCAGTGATGTTATTGTGAACTCAATTTTCATAAGCTAGACTAAGACGCAAGTCACTGAACCACGTAAAGAAAAATGAGCGTGATGTGTGTTCCTTTTCCTCTGTGTTTGTACATGCTATAGCAGCATCGAGACACACTGCATGAACATCGGGGGAAATTCCAGGGGGCATGCCATGGACAGGATTTGCTCCTCCTATTTTTCATTGTAAAAAAAAAAAAATTGGGTAAAACTTTATAATGCATAAAGAATATAGTTTCTCTGATTTTATTATATAAAATAGATAAACCAAATTCAGATTTTTAATATGGATGTGTGAGATAATGAATAAATGTTTGACTCTTTAAACACATTTAGTAGTTTTCATGTTAGTAAATAAAGTTCTAATAGATCAGTATTCAAGGCTTTCAAATTAAGCCAGTGGTATTTTTGTCTACTATTAGAGGGACGTGCGCCATCTACTTTATAAAAAAAGGAAAAAAAATGTCTGCATATTTCCTACACGCGGCGTGCCTCCTTGTCTTTTTGAACAACAGCAATGGTTCTTTTACATTCCTCTCCCCACAGGCAATGAGAGACATGGCTGGGCTTTGATAATCCAGTTAGGTGCACTGGGTGTGTGTGTATGTATGTATGTGTATATATAACAGGTTTTTAGGGGAATAAAACCACATTATTGAAAAAATTACTATCCAAGTTTACCTTTATCTGTTTTTCAGTACATTCTGAGCAGTAAGAGTCAGGAGTGGATTTTTCATCTCACTCCCACTGAAATATTCCTGTCCCAATCTCATAACATCTTAAATTAAAAAAAAAAAATTATAATAAAATGAATGAGAGAGAAGTTCTACACACTCCCAATTTCATGGCAAGATAAAAATTAAAAACTTTTCTCAATCCCAGAACAGAATAAAAAGGACTGGATTAACACAGGATACACCCTGAACAGCTTACCTGACCATCGCAGGGCAACACTCACACCTAGGGTCAAGTTAGAACAGTTAATTAGCCTAATGTGCATGCCTTTGGACTGTGAGAGGAAACCTTCCAGTACATTAGCTGAACAAGCCAGTGTAGTGTCATGTTTGTTCGTCAATTTCTCATGATGGATCCTCAGTTAAGCTTTTTATTCTGTGTCATTTTGTTTTAACTTAGTCAACTTTAATGATTACATTTTGAGGATGGAGGTTTCTGCTACTACAATGGTTCTCCTGCTACTCTAACAATTTGAAAGCTCAGAGTATTCATTAACCATATGAATCATGGCACAGAATTAATGTTTTGTTTAGGTCCTGCTCAGTCTTAACAGTAAGGTGTGTGTGTGTGTGTGTTATACCCTTCTGTTGCCCTAATGTCCATACAGGAATAGTACCAGTTTAAAAATTTGGATTGGATTTGAAAAGTGCCATTTGCCTTAAAATAAAAAAAAAAAAAATAAGGAAATGAAAAGGGGAAAAACGTTTCCTCTTTTATTACTGAGGTTAGTGTTTGGTTAAAGTGCATGCATGAGCTGTAATAGTCTTTATTCATCATTTTAAAGAAAGGTCCTCTCAAGTGTGTGAACACTAGCCTGCCAATATACAGACTGGCTGGCAGTCAGCCCAAGCTTCTGAAGCACATTATGTTGCTGCTTAAGAGCAGACAGATATTACTATTCACCCAGAAAAAATGGTCCTCTTTGTCATTTTCTTATTCTTCTTTCGTTGCACTTAATGCAGCCCGATCGGCAAAGTGCACCCATGGAAAAAAAAAAAAAATATATATATAAAATAATCTCAAAACATGTGTCTCGGCACCGTGAAGTGTACTGTTACTTTTGGTGTTTCTCGTTACCATGGCGACACAATCAGCCAAAAACTACACCAAAAAATCCCAATGAAATTAATTGGGGGAGGTTTAAAAATGATCATGAAACTCACCTCACAGTGATACCTTGCCAAGAAGCCATAATTTCACATAGAAACTTGGTCAAATTTTTAAAAATGTAGACACTGAGTTGACATTTTAATGGTCTAAATGGCTTTGTTCTACCCTTTTCGGTTTTCTCTTAATCTTTGATTAAAGTGCCATAAGGATTTGAGTCAGTTTGTGTTTTTATAATGGGTGTCTATTGTGAGGAATGTTCTGGGCTAGAGTAAGTGATGTCACAGCAGAGTGTGAGAAAAGAGAGGATTATCTTAAAGTTTTTTAACTTGCTTCTACTCTTTGCCAATGTAATCACATAACCTTCTCCTGAATCCTTAGATGGTCCTGAACTTGTCACTAAAACACAAGAGCCTAATGTTGGTGACTTGAAGAAAGGATCCAACCTGACGTTCACATGCTTAGCGAAATCCAGACCTGCTGCTGAATTCATATGGCTCTTTAATGATGCCAAACTCAGCGAGAAGACTAATACCTTAGTTCTGTCTGACCTGAGTGTGGCGCAGAGTGGCAACTACAGCTGCATGGCTCACAACACCAAGACCCTGCGCTATGTCACTTCAGATGTCGCCAAATTGTCTGTCTTAGGTGAGTCTGTAAGAGTACATGAGATCTGTAAAAAAAAATAAAATCCTCATTATGAAGTAATTCTATTTTTATTTTGTGTTATCTTGAGAGAATTGTCCAAATTAATATTATAATAGTGATAATACTGAAATATCACTTTTGTCAAATTTTATTAGAATAATAACTTGACAGTTATGATAAGTTTGGGTTTTTTTTTTGTTGTTTTTTTGGAGCATCTTTATCCTTGATTATTGCATGTAATGTCCATGGCATTGTTGGTCAGGTTGATGCTCAGCAACAATAATGTGTCAAAATGAAGTCAGCTGATGATCTGAATGTAGTGAATAAGCAGGTTATCATATCAATTGACTTTTTTTCTTCCCTGATGGCACTGATATAAAATGGGGACTCGTATAATGAGCGAGTGGTTCAGGGAGCACGAGGAATCATTTTCACATATATATTGGCACCCCAGAGTCCTGACCTTAACCCTATTAAAAGTTTTCAGGATGTGCTGGAGAAGACTTTGTGGAGCGGTTCAGTTTTTCCCCTCATAATTTCAAGACGTCAGTGAGAAATGAACCTGCCACTGGATGGAAATATGTTGCTTAAATTTACTGAAACAGTACCATGGAGATTACATGCTGTAGTCAGCATTTTTCTTAATGTATTGAGAGTTTGTGCCTTTCTATATCATGTCCAGTCACAGGAACAGCAATCAGTGCAATTTCATGTCTTTTAAAATGTGTCTTAAATAAGTGACCCAAAATCAAGACAGGTTATTGTCAGTATTTTACACCTCAGTTGCATGGACCTAAGCTGAGTTTGGTAGTGTATGGGTACAGTGGCTTAGCTGGTTGAAGGTATTAGGATCTAATAAACATGAGATCCTGGGTTTGAATCCTCGCATTCCCTTTTCTGCACTGATGTTGTAATGGATAATACATCTCACAAGATCAGAAGATTCTCAGTTCAACTCATGAGGATGAGGACTGAAGATGGTTTGGTTGATCAAGCAGCATGAAGCTTCTCCGTGATGCCCAGGACGGTTTCCATGGAATATGCTGGTTTGAAACCAGATTGGGTAGGGCAGGGTAGGGTACTAGAGGATGTTGTATGAGAGACAGTTGATTTGTAGATGGAGTCTTTTGAGGATTTTAGGAAGAAAAGAGAGAAGTGATACCAGTGAGTTATTGTGTTTCTTCGGGATGGGAATAATTCTTGGTAGGATTGCAGGATCACTTCTGTTGCAAGAGAGGTGTGTCAATGAAAGAAAAGGGAACACCATATATAGTCAGGTATGAATGAAGGACTGACAAATTTGTAAAATATTCCCATTATAAAAGGTGATTAAAATTCATTAGCAGTCATGGAGAATGAGCAGGAGGAGCTAGAAAGAATATATTAGAATAAATTAAAGATTATGTTGTGGAAAGGTGCCCCAAATCCAACATTTTGATGCCATGTGAGACCTAGATGATGAAATGACAGCAATTTGGAAATATATCAAACCCTAAGAAACTGTAAACTGTTCAGAGGCATATAGCTGCACTGTTGCAAATAAGGACACCATAGGAGTCCATGTAGGTTAATTACTGGTCCTCAGGGTAAGTATGTATACCAAAATGGTACAGATATTTTCCCATGCAGTAAATGGTCCCTATAAAGGGCAAACCTCATGTAAGGTACTTCCACTGCTGGGACATTTCTTATTTCTTATTAGATTAGTTTTAATTTCTGTGCTCTCCACCAATAAATATCAACTTCACAATTGATTCCTTCATTCTTTTAGCTCTTATGTATTCAGCAAGGAAAGAAAGAAAGACTACCTAAATAAAACAGGTTGAGAGCGAGAGAGCGAGTGGCACAGTGGATAACATGTTTTCGCCTCACTGCAAGTAGGCCTGGGTTTAATTCCTGGGATCAGGCATTTCTGTGTGAAGTTTGCATGTTCTCCCTGCACTCTGGTTTCCTCCCACAGTCCAAAGACATGCACAGTAGGCTGACTGGCAATTCCAAATCACCCCTAGGTGAGCGGTTGAGTGTGTTGCCCTTCAATGGTCTGGTGAGCTGTCCAGGGTGTACCTTGCCTTTGCCTAGAGTCTGCTGAGATTGGCACCAGCCTCCCCGCTACACTGATTAGGATTAAGTGGCTTAGAAAATTAATGAAGGAGAGCAAGAGAGTGAGGCAATGGGAGAGTGAGAGAACGAGCAAAGAGGGTGGGAGGGTGTAATGTGTGCATAACCAGCATCCAGGATTGGTTGCCTTGAACAATGGTAGATTGCATTCTTGTATGGGTCCCTATGGTTACTGTTTGGTGCTAATTTATTATGTCAAGTCAAGTCAGTTTTATTTGTATAGCGTTATTTACAATTGACATTGTCGCAAGTAGCTTGACATAGTAAAACAATTTTTAAAAAGGAATTTAAACATTGAAACATTTTCTTCTACAAACCCTACAAGAAGCTCGTGGCTACTGTGGAGGAAAAACAAGGAAAAACTCCCTCAGTTGACACGAGGAAGAAACCTTGAGAGGAACCAGGCTCAAAAGGGAAATCCATCTTCATTTGGCTAAAACTGTAAAAATACAAACCATATAAGAGAAACTTCATTACAGTCCAACATGTAGTCCTGTTGGTTATACCACAACTGTAAGTCCTAAATTATTTTAGTAAGGGTTTATCACCAGCAGTGAAAACTTATCTTCTCAGTTTTCGAGTGCAGATCTAAGCCTATATGGATCTCCATCAGCAGGAGTTAGGGGCTTCCAAGATGAGAACTCCAGCCAGCATCAGCACACCAGGACAGACCACAGGAATCAGAAAGCAGATGGATCGGGAGGATTAGGATTACTGGCATCCCAGAAGAAGCATGTGTATCTCGAGCAAAAACACAGAGAGAGAGAGAGAGAGAGAGAGAAAGGGAGAGAGAGAGGTTGTTAGGTATGCCCATAACAGTGTAACGGTAAAAGAAGAGTTTATTAGTGCTGAGCGCAAGCAGGGACTCCGGCATGACTGACTATGGCAGCATAACTAAAAAGAGAGAACCAGAAGAAAGAGATATGAGGACACCCTGTGATATAATCAGCCACTCCACTGTCAGTGGACCTGGGTGAGCATGTGGAATGTGGCAGTAACAGTATCCCAATATCACAGTTTGCCAGAAGTCTCAATGCCTGAGCACATCAAGGATTTAAGTACATAACCAGTGCTTAGGGAGGAATTATTCACAGTCATTCTGAAGCGCTTAATCCTAATTAAGGTTGCGGGGATGCTGGCGCCCATCACAGACCTCTCTGGGTGAGGTCAGGATACTCCCTGGACAACTCGCCAGGCTATCGCAGGGCAGAAACAGACTGGGATGGGTGGGGGTAGCATTGAGAAATTGGTGATGGTGGGGCTTGAACCCCTGAACTTCGGCCTATGTTATGTTAGTATATAGAATTTCAAATGCATTAAATTTATGTCTAAAATTTTGTATGAGGCCTAGATTATCAGTATAAATTACTGCGATGCCTTCTCGGGTTCTTCTTGGGTTTTATCTGTTTCTGTTAAACACATTACACTAAACTCCTGATCAGTAATGATTTCATTAACAATAAGCACTTTTTGATGTAAGAAATCGAACATTTTAACAATCCTTTCTTAGATCAAAGCTGCTGGCTGTACATTCAGTGTGATTTGCATTTATGTTAATAAGAATACTAAAGTAAACTCTGAGTGTATTTACTTTTGTTTAGTTTGGGGAACAAACACAGTTTCTATAACATTGAACGTGACCTTGAGTGAGTGCAGTAAGCAGATGCCCGGATTAGCCTTTTAGTCTGCTCTCTGGCCTTGGCTCTTTATAGTCATTGAGTGATTAGTCCTGTTCTTAGACTATGTGCAATGATGCAAGAAATGAGAGCAGCACCTTCCCGAGTGAGATGGATACCGTCCTGCCCTATCAGGCCAGGTTTACCTCCGAGAGTACTCCAATTATCTATAAAGCCCACTTCTTTTTCAGAGCACCACTTGGACATCCAGCAGTTCAGCTACCATAGCTTGCTGTGATCTACATCACTATGCAGTATTGGGATGAGGCCAGAGCATATTACTGCATCGGGCATTGTCTTCGCTAATTTCCACACCTGTATAAAGTTACTCTTAGTGACCTCTGACTGACGAAGGCGTATATCATTAACTCCAGTCAGTTTTATTTGTATTGCGCTTTTTACAATTAACATTGTCACAAAGCAGCTTTACAAAGTAAAATTAAATTAGGGAGGAATCTAAACATTTTCTCTACAACCCCCTACACATCCCTAATGAGCAAGCCCACGGC
>JAOUQZ010016725.1:0-15259 GCA_028564935.1 Neosilurus hyrtlii
AGAATGAAAACGAGAGTACAACTGGAAAGGAAAATGGAATTGTTGTGCAGCTTCTCTCTGGCTGCTGTGGTTATCCTAATATGAACAGGAACTCTCTCTCTCACTCTCTCTCTCTTTCTCTCTCTCTCTCTCTCTCTCTCTCTCTCTCTGTGTTAAATAGAAACAGAGATGAAAAGAGTATTTGTCTTTTGCAAAAAAAAAATATCCATATTTCATGATACACCGAACATAATACAAAGGAATGTACATTAAATGTAAGCTACTCTACACCTTTTAGTGGATTCAGTGAAATATGAAGTGGCCACGCAGCACCTGATAAAACTCATAGAAATATCATTCATTCATGCCATAGCTGTCACTGAGAGGAAAGATGAACAGATAACCATAAATCAAGAGAAGCAATCACAATGCCCTCATTGCCCTTCAGAAAGTTCCTTTCCTAATATCTCTCTCTTTCTCTCTCTCTCTCTCTCTCTCTCTCTCTCTCTCTCTCTCCCCTATGCTTTTCCTTCAAGCTAGATTCCAGCTATTCAGGCTGGGAAGAGGACAGATCCAGCAGACTGATCCTCCAAGATCCTGTCAACACCAGCTCTCAGAGACACAGAGGCGCGTGCAGGCTGTAGTAACCAGTAATGCCTTACATATTTATATATTATGTCTACTCACACATGCACTGTGATCATGAGCGGTTCTCTCGTATTTAGGAGCATTTTTAAAGAATTATGCAAAATTTTAAGACAGCGTAGATCACATGTGCAGCTCAGTAGAGTCTACACTTCAGAAGTGCCATAAAATGTACATTATTCAAATCCTGACACATTTTTGACTACATTTCTAACACAACAAAATCATTCTGTGTTTGGATTTATAAGGTTCCATCAGGATTTTTTTTTATCATGTAAAAAAAAAATAATCTCATGATATAATTTTTAACTCATTAAAAAGTCTTAGTAGCCTATATAAAGCACATACTTTTGTAGAAATTAAAATAAATAAATAAATAAATAACATAAAATACCCACACATATAAAACATATTGCCACCCCATCCACCAGATGTCTTAGTTTTTACATGAGTTTTTTTTTTTGGGGTGTTGCTATGGTTACTGACTGACATCACATTACATCTGTTACTCATTGCTGTTTCTAGTGCTATGTCTCTTGGCATTTATTGCACTCTTGCCTATTAATTATTAAATATGAGCTGTTTCCCTAGTTTCACCTCTACAGTGTAAAAATGGATCAGAGCGGAAGCAGATTTCATTAAAAAAATTCATTCACTCCTAATTAATTCTAAGTATACTTAATGTATAACTATATTTAAATAGATTTTCATGCATAACTTAAAACCAAGTTAACTTTAACAAGTTAAGTTTAAATATTTTTCTGCTTTAACACTTGCACCATATTACTACATTTATTACACGTCGTTGCAATTTTCTAATGCATTTACTGTGCGTTTTTTTTTTTAATGGCAATGTCCTTTATTTATTTGTCCAGGTTTCCTCCCACAGACCAAAGACATGAACATTAGGCCAATTGGATATTCCCGTTTGCCCCTATGTGACTATGGGTGTGAATGGGTGTGTGTCTGCGTTGCCCTGCGATGAGCTCAGACAATTAAATGAAATAAATCTTTCCAATATCTTGTTAGAAGTAAATATTTAGGTATTTAGACCTATTTTTTTTACTGTGGTATTTTAATTCAAATTATTTACTGATGTGTGAGACTTAGGCTGCTTTCTTAATAATACAAAAAAGTTTATATATACACAAATTACAGATCAGAGGACTTTTTTAACACTCTAAATATCAAGTGTCTAATTAAAATGTGCACAGCAGGAAAACTACTCAAAATTAACACAAACATTAACTTTATTTACTTTATTTATAGACTTGACATAATGTATGTTTATATAAAGGAGTAGACATCATGGTTTAACACACACTTTGGGAAAGATCACTTTCAGCTCCCCCGAAAAAAGAATGGAAATTTTCCTGAATTGTTTATACCCACAAAGCTGCTATGTGTAGTGTTTTTGGTCGGTCACATTGACTCATCAGGTCAGCTGAAGGGAGAGAGAGAGAGAGAGAGAGAGAGAGAGAAAGAGAATAGTCAGTATTGTCATTGCCACGTAATGATTAAGGACAATGTACTGTACAGTGTGTCCTGACTGCTGGTCAGGACTCCGGCTATACTAGCTATGACAGCATAACTAAAATTGAGAGGCTGAAAGTAATAGACACTCATTGAATCACACTGACTCATCCAGTCAGCTGAAGAGAGAGAGAGAAAGAGAGAGAAAGAGAGAGAGTTTTGTATCACACCTTTGCAACACCTTGACCTGGGGGTCCAGTTAAACTCCTGGTACAACCAGTCCCTGGTTAACCTGCTCCTGGACCCAATACAACGACCTAGAGGGCTTTGTGCCTGTAGCTCACTGAACACAATGTAAGCAGAGTTATATAAACTGCAAACAGAGGTGTCTGAAAATGAACTATTTATGAAAGCTGAAAACAACTTAAATCACCATCATTATTGTAGTCATGTTTGTGGTGGATTTGAAGTAGATGCAGATGCAGGAGTCAGAGGTGAAATAAGGTTTAATGGAGCAAACACAATATATTAATGACACAAACATCAAGAACCTCTGCTCAGGCCCGCATTAAACTCATAGAGTCTTTATTATCCAATGCCAAGCAGGCTTGCAGAATCCAAGAAGCCAACGAGAAACAGAAGTGACAGCCCAGAAGCTTCAGCTCCAGTCTGAATATTGTGAGCCTGGGGCCTTTGTGGCGGTGGTGAAGAGTTAACTCAGGATCAGATGACCTCCAACCAGACTGTAGGAGGTGCAGAAGAGGTGGCGAAGATGTGACAGTACCCCGCTTCAGGGCCGGCCTATGATGGAGGTAAGGATGTGGCTGTAACTGAGGCAGTCCATGGGGAAACCTTTTTGGCTAAGAAGTTCCCTGGTTGGGATGCAACTGCTCTTTTCCGGGCCATAACCCTCCCACTTCCTGCCTACCAGATACTGGAGGTGACCCCATCTCACCCTGGAATTCATGCGCTGGTAATCTTTGTAGACAGGTAAGTAGTTGACCACCACTGCTGCTAGAAGTACAGGTTTCATGTCTCCATGTACCAGCTCCCTTAAAAAAAATATCAACTACAATAGTATTCCTTCGGTGCTGGGAGATCTGTAACAAAGCCCGTTGTATATTGGGAGGGCTAATAATTTCCTCGCAAGTAAATTTCCAGGTGCTTTAGTGGTAACACAAACTGAGCAAAAGTGGACCTGTTGGACCTGGAGAACGAGAATTGGCCATCATTATTTGCATTTAATTTGTTCAGTGGTGCAGTTGATACCTGTGTGACCAGTAGCATGTGTAGTATGGGCCAATTCTAGCGAAAACCACAAAGGGGTTAAAGTATGTAGAGCCAGTTTATGGGACAGCCCTCGAGCACAAGGTGAAGCTAACTCTCTTGAGCTATCCCCATGTGAAGGGAGCCACCTTCATGGAAGGTTGTATGCGGAATGTATTCTGGATTAAAGATTACAAAGTATAATGGGGAGATTTTTGATTTATAGTGATTAGCAATTTGGAAGTTGATGTGCAAGGAAAAAAGTCTGTCATGCTTGCCCGAGAATTTAGCCTACCTATACGCCTGCCGGATATCTAATGCTGCCTTGATAGTGAGAAGCTTGCCATATAATAGTTGCGCTCCACCTCTGATAGCGTTCATGAGTAGTATGACAATTCAGAGACAATTCCCAGGCCTACCTTGGAGGCATACACAATCTTAGATCTTTAAAATTGAGGCACTAATAAATAAACATTATATTTTGGCGAATGCCGCTCTCATGATTAGCCGTTCAAGTTTTTCTTTGAGGAGGTCTGAGAGCAGCACTGCATTGGAAATGAACCCCTGGATAATGTGACAGTAAAAGTTGGCAAACCCCAAGGACCGTTGCGTTTCCTTTACCAAGTGAGGTTCTGATTAGCATGCCGTGGACATCCTTTTTGTTCATGCTAACCCCCATTGGAACAATCATATAGCCTAGAAAGGCTTTTGTTTAAGCTTGAATTTCTTGGCTTTTGTATATAACTTATGTTCAAGCAGGCACAAGAGCACCAGAGCACTTCAGCATTTTGGAAATGTTCCTCACTTGAATGTGAATAAATTGAAATGCTTTGAAGATACATGATAATAAATCTATTGCGCATATCTTGGAAGATGCTATTTATAAATCCTTGGAATACTGATGCGTTGATGAACCCATATGGCATTAAGGTATACATAAATTGATTGAACTTGGTGCTGAATGCGGTTTTCTGCCATGGTGAATGCTGATTGCCACGGTGATATATTGCCGAAGTCTCTGTCTCGGACAAGGGATAGACCCATCCTGAGGAGATTTAGTGCCAGGCATGAGCCTGGTTGTTCCAACCGCTATCTGTAGCGACAGGGCGAAGCATCACAGAACAGTCAGTGGCTAAGAAGTTGCCTTATTGGATGCAGAGAAGATAACTGCTGCTTGATTGTCCTTAATCAAAAAGCCAAAACTGCCAGAGGAATTTCATGAAGTCTGAGGTAACTTGACCTCCTTTACCCCAAATAGCATCTGCCCAGTCAAATCCCCATCCTGTGAGGTGTTTGATAACTGTGGGCATGCCCTGCTCATAATATTATGTGAAATTAAGATTCAGCTCACCTGCTAGCACCAAGTTGTGCACTTGTCCTTCGATTCACCTAAATGCTATTCAGGGAGACCACAGGTGCATGAGGCTGGGCTGCAGGTTGTGCATGCAAGGTGTGTGATGAGCTCTCCCATGGCTTGGGAGAATAGATCCGGCAGTGACTGTTGAGCTTCAAATCGTTGATGTTAAGACATGCCCTCGCCTTCCGGCATGTTCAGACCCACTGCATCTGGTAGAATTCATTCATCTGTCATGTCTGTGATACTTCCAAGTAGACACACGTGCAGGAGTCAGAGAAGAGTGAATGGAGCAAACACAAAATACTATTGAAAACAAAACCTCACAAACCTCCGCTCAGGCTTATGCTAAAGTAATAGTGTATCTAATAACTAATGCCAAGCAGGCTTGCAGAAAGTGTCCAAGGAGCTGAAGAGAAACAGAAGCCACATCCCAGAAACTCCAGTCTGAATATGTGTGGTCATGACAAGGGTTAATAGACAGACACATATGCAAACACAGAGTAAGTCAACTGTGAAATTGAATCAAACTGGCTTAAATAATAAATATGTGGATAGGACAACCAATGAAACCATAGGAAGAATGGGAGACACTTATTTTCTCTAAGAACAGGTGAGGCGGTGAGTGCAGGATATGAAGTAGGAAGTAAACTCAGACTTAGATGCCCGAGGGAACTGGTACATGCACTTTAGAAAATCACCTACTAACATGAAATAACCTCACTGCCATTCCCTTGCCACCCACAGTCAACCTGGATAAAGATTCACTCATTCATTCATTTTTTGAACCGCTTAATTTTAATTAGGGTCGCGGGGAGACTGGTGCCCATCTCAGCCGACTCTGTGCGAGGGCAGAGTACACCGTGAACAGCTCGCCGGGCCATCGCGGGGCAGAAACGTGCTGATGGCAACCCAATGGCCTGGTCTTTTCAAGTGACAGCAATGGTTCTTTTTCACCACAGACTGAGAGACATGGCTGGCCTTTGATAACCCAGTTAGCTCCACTGGGCGGACAGCAGTGACAACTTGGTGATAGTGGGGCTTGAACAACCTTTGGATAAGTAGGCCAGCACCCAGGACACTACTGCCCCCCTGGATAAAGATAATAGTTTAATTTTCTGATACAGGCATGGCCTAAAAAAACAAAAAAAATGCTTTTGCATGGATGCATGGGGTTGCAGTGACAAGCATGTCTGCATCAACGCTCAGCGAGGATGTTTCTGTATGGAGTTTGCATGTACTCCCTGCGCTTGAATGAGTTTCCTCTATGTACTCTGGTTTTCTCCAAAGACATGCACTTTAGTATAATAGGCTGTTTTAGACTGCCCCTAAATGTGAGTGTGAATGGTTATGTGTGTGGTGGCCCTGTGATTGTCTGGCGAATTGTTCAGCTGTTCAGCTTCACTAACAAGCACTTTTCTTAGGGCCACACATTTCTTATGGCCAAGCAATTTAGTCTTAATCCTGAGAGCTCTTGTCAGATTTTTTATATGGAAATCCTCTTCATTTTACTATTAAACATAGCTGTGAGTTGTACCATTGATTTTTTTTTATGACTTGACTTCAAGTCATGAGCTGTGCACATGCTCTAATCGCATACATAATTTATGCTCTCAATGTATTTTATATATACAACATATAATATTAGTGGGTTTCCATTTGTCCAAGACAACCAGATAGTATAGTGAAATCTGATATTCATAAAACATGTGTGTGTGTGTGTGTGTGTGTGTGTGTGTGTGTGTGTGTGTGAGTGAGTGAGTGAGTGAGAGAGAGAGAGAGAGAGAGAGAGAGAGAAAGGCAGGGAGGGCATGCTGCCTGGGGGTAGGAGGAAGAATATGGAAAGAAAACACATGGCAGTACTTTTCACCAAAACAACATCCAAACAAAAACAAATTAAAATTATTTTATATTAGGTTAAATCCTCATTTTTTCCCCAAATCAAAGATGGAATCTTTTTTTTTTTTTTGCCAGAACAAAAACGCACATGTAAAAGTCTCATCACTTAATCTTTATATTAGTATAATAAAATATTTCTGGCAAACAAGTAGTTTTCCAATGATTTTTACTGATTTTTTTTTTTTTAGGCTGATGGCCTTTCTCAGTCTGTACTTTGCAGCTTTGTACTCCTAAATGCAATGGAGCAGGCACGCAGCATGTGGCATGCCTAACTTCTAGTTGGGGAACTTTGTGACTTGTGAGGTGGGCATGATGGTATCGATATAAGTACTAATGTAACCTGTCACATACACTGCGTAGTCCTGTATGCTGATGAAAGAGTCCTCCAGTGTGGCTGCAGCCTTAAACACATCCCAGTCTGTCCCAGCAAAACTGTCCTGCAGGGTGCTCTTAGTCTCTGGGGTTCAAAGTTTGACTTGAATGGAGAGATGGTCAAAGTGGGGGCAAGGTGCAACCCTGTATGCTTCGCGAATGTTACTGTAGGCATGATTCAATGTGTTCTTTTCACAGGTGGGAATGTCCACATGTTGATAATATTTAGGGAAAACAGTCCGCAGATTGCACTAGTTAAAGTCACCGGCAGTAATAAAAACAGCATCTGGATGAGCACTGTGTGACGAGTGCACTGATGACGTCATGAAGTTTGCTGAGCGCTGCCATTGAGTTAGCCCACAGGGGGATGTAAACAGCGGCCAAAACCACAGCACGGTAGATAGAACGGGTGGCATTTCAGCAATAAAAACTAGCTAGGAAGTAAGGTATTGCCATGCTGAGCCACAAATTCCAAGACAATCAAGAGTGGAGGAAAAAGTCAGACTGTGTCAAATGCTGCTAAAGGTTTGAGGAGGTTAAGGACTGATGACGGTTTGGCCGATCAAGCTGCATGTAGCTTCTTGTGATCCTCCAAAAGGGCAGTCTTTGTGAATGTTTTTGCTTTAAAGGCAAACAGATTAGGGTCCAGGAGGCTGCTCTTCAAGAGAGAAAATTGTTGTAGATAGTGTATTCAAGAATTTCGTAAGGAAAGAAAGAAATAATAGAGGTATGTGGTCGTTAAAGTCTGATGAACCCATAGTGGGCTTCTTCAAAATGGCTGAATGCAGTTTGTACACCACCAGATAATATAGACCTATAGATGATAGTGGTGATGAAGAGGAGAAGGTCTTGGGAGATGGTCTGGATCATTGTGGAAGGGATTGGATCCAGTGGGCAGGTGGTAGGACTACTTGTAGGATATCTTATGTTACTAGACTGTAGAACTGAGCCAGTAAAGATGAAGGGGAATCCCTAATGTGTAGTGTTGGAGTTGGGGTTGGGTTTCAATCTTGTATTTTTCAGTCTTGTCTTTGGTTGGTTAGAGAGGATTGGAATGGAGGATCTGGTGGGTTGAGTACAGATGAAAAGATTGTGTTGTGGAGTTCCTGAGAGATTCTTGTGGGAGGAAAAGGAGACATGGTCTGGCCAGGAGGTGATGGCTAAAGGATAAATGGAGTGCAGGTTCGCTAAGTGGGAGAAAAATGCTGAAAGCTGGTTTTAAGGAAGATAGTAGGGTGATACAGAAATTCAGCTCACTGCAAGGGTGAGGGCTAAAAAAAAGATGACGGCTGAAACATATTAGCATGGCATGGTGACATAATGGTTAGCATTTCAGCCTCACATCAAGATGGGCGTAGGTTTGGGCCCCATGCCTGGCGAGGGTGTTTCTGTGTAGAGTTTGCATGTTCCATTTGTGCTTGTATGGGTATACCGGTTTCTCTCACTGTCCAAAGACAAGCACATTAGGCTAACTGGCGATTTTTGATTTCCCCTAGGTGTAAATGAGTGGGAACATTTTTCATGTGAATGAGTGTGAATGGTTCTCTCTCTCTCTCTCTCTCTCTCTCTCTCTCTCTTTCTCTCTCTCTCTTTACGTGTGTGTGTGTGTGTGTGTGTGTGTGTGTGTGGTGGACTTGTGATGGCCTGGCAAGCTCTTCAGAGTGTACCCCACCTTTTCCTGGAGCCGGCTGGGATGGGCTCCACTCTCTCTCTGTGACCCTCTGTGAAGGATAAAGCAGTTTGGAACATGAAATAGGAAAGTAATCATCCAGTCAAAGGCTCTGAAGTATTTGCTAATTTAAATCCACCTAAATTGTGCTTTTTGATATCTTCCCTGAACCATTGTGGTGCCAAGCTTGTACCACAGTGTGAAGAATAGAAAAACCCCATAGAGTTTAATTTCTAACAGCTAGCCCAGCACACCCATGCTATTTTGTAAGACAAGAGCCCATGCTCAGGAGCCACAGTAGTCGATACAAAAATGTAAATGACCTAATAGTTATAACTAAAAGCACATCCACAAAGAAACTGGGAACACATTTTGAAATTCTGTATGATGATCACATGACAGTCTCTAACAATTTCCCTGTTCCCTGTTATTTACCGTATGCTAATCTGTTTTTAAGTAATTTTGCCAGTGTTACTCTGCACATTATTCAGACTTTTTACCCAGTTACTGGCCTAGTTTGCATATAACAATTTTGGTCTTGCTTCACCTTTATTTATTTTTATTATTATTATTTATGCTATGCTATGCTATTTATGTTATTCTACATCTTTCAGTTTACTTACAGTTTTCATGAATGAACCATGTACATACCCACATTTCATTCATTTTATTCCATTCAAATATTTTTACATTAAGGGGGTGATCACACAAGAGGTATGATAGAAAAGACTGATGTTAGCGGCAATTCACAGCTGTCGCTTTTCATTCTCAAATTTGTCGCGTGACATTCGCGGCATCGCATTTTGGTCGCCTGGTTCATGAACTCATTGCAAAAACGTTTAATATGTCTGTGAATGTCATAAAACGTGGCTCTGACGCAGAGCAGTCGCAAAATCTCCTCAAACAGTCCGCACACATCATAAGATGGTCGCAAAGTCATCGTTTTTTTCACACATTATTCTTTTTTTCGTTCCCAAGAAAAAGCAACAAGTTGGAAAGTTCCACTTCAGACTTACTGGCACCTGCCATATTCTGTATATTTTGTCATCATTCGTATTTTATTTGTGTTTTGTTCATGCTAGTAAAATGAGACTAAAAAAGCGAATAGTTTGAAAACAAAAATCAAACAAAACACAACTGATTTACGAGAGGAGATTCGCTTTTATGTCATCAAATATCCGCAAACCAATTGCAAATTATTTGCAAATCAGTTGCGCGGCCTTCTTGCAAATTTCATTCAAGGCGCATATTTGCTTGCATGTTGAGTTGCAAAAAATCTTGATGTGAATTTCAAAATTCGCATAAAATTCACAAAAAAAAAAGAACAAATCAAACCATTTCAGTCGCTTTTCAATCACACCCCTAATGTGATCACCCCATAAAGTAAGATTATTTTCAGTTTTGGAGATTATAGTGAATATTGAATAATATGTCAGATGTTAATTTTAAAGAGGCAGAGTCCATTAGAGTATTTATATGGATCAGATTGAATGAATACTGGGTTCCTTTGCCATTACTATTAACCAGTCATACATTGCTCTTGACCTCATTTCTCTCCCTATGTCCCACTATTTACACCCACCTAATAATACAACAGTGAAAGGACTGTGTGTTAGATAAAAATACATCTGAGCCTCCTAGCTAAATTTATCTCTCTTTTTTCTATACCCTGACCTTTTAGGGACAAATAGAATCTTCAACACCCCAGAGAATCATTTTATGAACAACCCTTTTACTTTTATAGCCTGGCATGGTAATGATTTCTTCCGATTATTGCTGGCAGCATTTGACATTATTGCTTTTCCACTAGCCCTGCCACCAAAGGTCATGAACATACAGCAGGGAATGGAAAATATCTCACACTTCCCTGGTTAGCATCTGATAGAAAGAAAAAGAAGAGAGAGAAACTTGAATAATTGGGCACAGAAATTCTAAAATCTAAAATATTTTCATTACTTAATAATTAAAAAATAATTAACTCAATAATTTCATTAAAAAAAAACTTTAACAAAACGTGCAGCTAGTGTTCTTGGGTGCCGATGAATTTTGCATAGTTCTGTAACTCTATAATGTACAATTATCCTATGCCGTGTATCCAGTTATTTTTATACTTTAATGTAACATGCCCCATAAATATACTATGAACAATAATTTGCTATAGATGTTCAATTAAAATTGTGTAATTGATAATTATGTAGGGTGGCACAGTGCTCTGTATGCAAACTGACGTAGATCAAGATCAGCAGGGATGGCAGCCTTAATAGTTCCTTATAGTTCCTCTTCTTAAGCACTGGTACAATGGTGGCTGTCTTGAGGCAGGTGGGAACTATACATTGAAGTAGCGAGAGGTAGAGATGGTGGTAAAACCCCCTTCTAGTTCTGCTTATGTTTCTCTGTCTGGACCAGTAGCTTTCCTTGCATTAAATCTGTGCAGGGTGGCTCTGACCTGGTGCTGCTGCAGCTGGATGGGGTTGTCACCCCTCTCTGGAAGAGCAGGGCAGATGCACACCTCTCTGCTGTGCTGGTTGAAGCGGGCAAATAACTGCTGGTTCTGTCCGCTCTGAAGGTAACATGGCCCGCTGGCTCAATTGCAGCGTCCGGGGAGGAAGTACCAATCAAGTCTCAGATTATACTGATACACAGTAAGCCATGCGGCGTGAATTAAAGTGCAGTCGTAATTCATCCATCTTGTTGTTGAATGACCAGGAGTTGGTAAGAAATAGACTCGGTATGGCTGGTTTGTAATGGTTAGCATTTAGCTTAGCCCCGCTCTCTTCCCTCTCTTCTGTTTCCTGTGTCGCTGAAGCCTGTACCACTTCAGCAGGGGGGGTGGAGAGAGAGAGAGGTCCGTGGGCTTATGGATCTTTGGCGGAATGTCCCAGCTGCTATTATTGTCAGATGTGGAGCAGTAATTGTTCAAAACCATGAGCAGTTTGACCCTGCTATATTGCACATGTGCAGTTGCCAGGGTCTGAGTGAAGAAAAGAAAATAAGATCACACAAAATAAAGAACAAAAAGAGAGAGGTGCTAAAACACGGAGAGCGCCGGGCTGCTGCGTCTACCTGCGCTGCCATCTTGCTCATCAATCAAACAATTCAGTTTTGAGGTTCAATGTCCCTTTTAATTGGTTAGTGTTTAATTATTTTGTAGTAAGTCTGAAGTGTAAATGTTTGAGCATGACATATCACCCAGTTAAAATGAAAGTGGTTGTGGCATGTCAACAATTTAATGAAGTAGCTAGATGATGTAGCACAATTAAATTTTTACTATAAGTGGGATAATTGCTATTAGTCAGATATAATGACCTTGTTGTTGCTGTTTTAGTTTATTGATTATGACACAGTGCATTGAAAAGTACATAGGGACATGCTCTCCCTGTCCCCTTCCACAACACACACACACACACACACACACACACACACACACACACACACACACGCACACGCACACACACATTTAAATGTGGTTTACCCATCAGCTGAGGAGTTGCGGTCTGTCTGTGCTTCCTGTTCTGAGTGGGTGTGGTTTTTCCACTTCAGACTGGTTTTTACATAATTCAGAATTACTTCACAATGCTTCAGATTTGCAGGTTTTTATTGTCTGATGCAGTTTTTTTGTTATCATACCTTACACATACAGTACATATAGGTTACTCCACTAAAAATGTTGTATTCAGCCTCCTGAGTGAATACGTTTACAATTACAGCTGCAAGTATTTTGGGGTATGTCTTAACCAGCTTTGCCCACCTAGAGACTGAAATTTTTGCCCACTATGTTTTTGCAAAATACCTCAAACTCAGTCAAATTGTATGGAGAGCATCTGTGAACAGCAATTTTCACAGATTCTCAATTGGATTTAAGTTTGGTCATTAACTGTGACACTGTAACACGTGAATATTTTTTGATCCAAACCATTGTACTGTAGCTCTGGCTTTATGTTTAGGGTCGTTTTCCTGCTATAAGAACATTCACCCCAGTTTCAAGACTTTTGCGGACTCTAACAGGTTTTCTTCCAAGATTGCCCTGTATTTGGCGCCAATTATCTTCCTACATATAATGTTGCCGCCACCATGTTGCTCGGTGGGGTTGGTGTTAGTTTTCTGCCACACACAGCATTTTGCATTTAGGACATAAAGTTACATTTTGATCTCAACTGACCAGAACACATTCTTCTCAATGTTTGCTGAGTCCCTTTGCATGGCTGGCAAACTGCAACAGGACTTCTTATGGCGTTCTTGTTCAGAATGGCCTTCTTGTTGCCACTTTTTCATAAAGTACAAGATTTGTGGAGTGCACGACTAATAGTTGTCCTGTGGACAGATTCTCCCCCATGAGGTGTGGATCTCTGCAGCTCTTCCAGAGTTACCAGGGGCATCTTAGATGCTTCTTTGATCAATGCTTTCCTTGCCTGTCCTGTCAGATTAGATGAATGGTCATGTCTTGGTAGGTTTGCAGTTGTGTCATACTCTTTCCATTTCCTGATGATGGATAGAACAGTGCTCCATGAGATGTTCAAAGTTTGGGATATTGTTTAGAACCTAACCCTCCTTCAAAATTCTTTATAACTTTATCACTGACCTGTCTGGTGTTTTCCTTGGGCTTCATGATCCTGTTTGTTCACTAATGTTCTCTAACAAACCTTCAAGGTATTCACAGCACAGCTTTATTTATACTGTGATTAGATAACACACAGGTGGATTAATTTACTAATTAGGTGACTTCTGAAGGCAATTGGTTGCACTGATTTTTATTTAGGGGGATCAGAGTAAAGGGGGCGAATACAAATGCACACCACACTTTCATTATTTTTATTTGTAAAATAATGTCCGACTCTTGGCAAGGGCAGAGTACAGCCTGGTCAGCTCGCCAGGCTATCGCAGGGCAGAAACACACTGACGGCAATGCAGCCTATTGTTTTCAAAGGGCAGCAATGGTTCTTTTACATACCTCTCACCACAGACAGTGAAAGACATGGCTGGCCTTTGATAACCCAGTTAGCTGCACTGGGGGACAGCAGTGACAACCCGGTGAGAGTGGGGCTCGAACCCCTAACCTTCGGATCAGTAATCCAAGCACCCTACCACCGGGCCACCACTGCCCATGTCTATCATTGACATTGGGTACACTGAATGAATATTGCACAATTGGCACACACCAACGTTTGTCTTTTTAGATCTTATAAGATAGATAAGAGATGCCTGCTTGCCATCCTGGTTGGTTACTTTGTTACTACAATTTACACTGAATCACTGCGGCCCTGAGCTGTCAAAACTTCATTTTTTCACTATTTATGCTGTTGTTAGCTATATCTGACAGTGAGTAGCAACAACTAAGATGGTGGCGCAAAGTTCTGCCATCTAACAGTGCTGTCAGTAGGGTGTAGCCAATTTATCATTTTTGCAATCTCTGTTCCTCCTCTTCACCACCTCCCAGAAAAAGCTAGCATGGAAATGGCTGCCCTCTCTTAAAATTAGAGGTGTGTGCTGCTTATAAATAGTTGATAAAATCAAGTTCGGTGGAAAAAAATTCTAATTCTTAAAACAAATACATACTAATAAATATATAAATTATTATAATAGACTTATTAATAAGTCTAGTGAAACAAAGCTAACAACGTAGAATAAAATAAATTCAGGCAGTGACCTCTAAAACCAATTTTACAGAATATATATTTAAATCATTTTAGGGTCATTATTTTAGGGACACTTTAGGGTCATTATTTTTCATCACTATTTACTTGACATGAAAATATCAATCACAACATTATTTATGCCACTTATCCATAAAGGATGCTGGGGAGGCTGGAGCCAATCCCAACCAAATTTTGGGTGAGAGGCTTACGCTCAACAGGCTTACCATCTATTGCAGGGCTAAAATAGTGTCAAACAACCAATTACAACTACGGCCAGTAATTTAGCCAGTTGCTGTAATGCGCATCTTTTGACTGTGATAAGAAACAGGAACCAGAAAGAACACGCAAAAAGGTCCCAGTCAGCTACAGCTTTTGACCCCTGATCCTTCTTTCTGTAAGGTGACACTGCTACCCACTGCACCATCATACCATATTTAGACAAACTAATTTGTTATTATTACTCACAATGAGTGTGTAATGAGCCTTGTTATTCTGTAATTCTAGAATTGCAGCATATAACTAAAAGGGCTTGTCTAAAAAAGTGAACATTAAAAAAATCCTTCTCAAAAGCCTGACAGTGTACATGTGGAGTTCATTCGGATGTTTCCACAATCATTTTGCCTCCTGGTGGCTGGTTGGACTTTGAAGGCTTTTAAGGTTTTAAAACCTGAAATGAGAAAACACTGCCTACGTGGACCTACAGGGGGCAGTGGGTGCTTAGGAATGATTACAATATTTTTTATAACTATCCAGACTACAGATGGCACTGTGGCTTGCAAATATGTCTAAACATTAAACCTTACACTTAATTTTTAAATAGTGGTATAGAGTGACTTAAAGTGGGTTTGTTCTGAATATGGGCATCTCCCAAATGCTGTGAAGTATAGCTAATTTATATATATATATATATATATATATATAAGATCTTGAGTCGATTTTCCGTAAAACAGTGCTCGATACGTCGAAGTA
>JAOUQZ010016886.1:0-33213 GCA_028564935.1 Neosilurus hyrtlii
CTCTCTCTCTCTCTCTCTCTCTCTCTCTCTCTCTCTCTCTCTCTCTCTCTCTCTCTCTCTCTCTCTCTCTCAAACACGCACACACGATACACCCTACGTCCTATTTACCCTCCTAGTCACCATGAGGTGTGAGTGTGTATACAGTTTGTGTGTGTTTTTAGTAAGTGTTTAGAGGAGTACACCTCGCGACCCCTAAACCAGGCTCCCTGTTTCATTTTAGCACTTTAACGCTGTCTGTAACGTCGAAGTCACTGCACTGAAAGCGTCTGGTTTATTTTAGGCGTAAGCATTTTAAATGTATACCATTAAAGCTGTATATGCTTGTAAGTGGTGCACTGTTGAAAATATTAATCATCTCAGTAATATATCTTGAAAATGTAAGAATCTGAGTGATTGAACTGTTTTTTTTTTTGTTTTTTTTTTTTTTTTAGAACGCATCTACGCCAAATTATCCAACAAGATTCAGAGTCGGAATTAAAGGGATAGTCCAGTGTTTTTTTAGGCCCTGTTCAAACATAGATGGATATTTTCTCTGTGCTTTTGTTCCCGTTAGTTCACACATAACTCCTTACATCTGCAGTTTTGCAGGACGCAGGACACACACACTTTATGACACGGCACACCCTGTGATAGCACATGTTAGTAGCTGGAAATAATGCTGGAAATTCCTAACTAAAACCAAAATCCACGGCCTAATAAGGCTGGTGATGTATGCAAGATGGCGGCTCTGTGAAGTAGGCATGTCATGTCAGCATGTTTTATAAGTTCTATACACACATTTAGACTTAATTGCAATACACAGTTCTTACTGTTGTTCTTGCAGCTTTCGACGTGACAAACCTTCTATCCATTATCTCCACTGTCCACTTATCCACCAGGGTTGCAGGGAAGCTGGAGCCAATCACAGTTGACTTTGAGGCGAGAGGCGGGGATACACCCTGAACAATTCGCCAATCTATTGCTGGACAGTAGACACAAACAGACACAAATAACAATTCACACTCAAATTCACACACCCGGGCAATCTAGAGTAGCCAGTTGATCGAATGTGCATGTCTTTGGACTGTTGGAGGAAACCAGAGCACTTGGGGAAAACCCATTAAAGTACAGCAAGTACATGCAAACTAAACATGGTAAAATAACCTTGGCAAAGATTTGAACCTTCTTGCTGTGAGGTGACAGTGCTAACCACTGCACCACTGTCTCCGCAGGAATGACATAATGTTTATGCCACTGTGTCGCCACCTACTGGGCTTAAGTTTTAAAATAATTTCTTTTTACATTTTCAAAAACATTTGTGGACGGCGATGTGTACAGTGTGATTAAACCAGATAAGAATTATTTCTTGCTTCCTGCACTGAGAGAACTTCGCTTGGAAGTCCAAGCACAGATGATGAACTCCATTAAAGCCACAAACCCATATAATCTACAATCGGATGGAAATTCTCCAGAAAGAGCTCATATTACATACAAATTCAATGTCTTTCATTTGTAAGTGACTTTAAATAAGGACAGCGTGATGAGTGCACTGAATACATGTTCATATAGACATTCGGTTGTAAGACACTGGACTATTCCTTTTAGTCGAATGATACGATCAGTGCACTTTATAAGCTTTGTGTTGGACAGCATTGAACATGAGCAATAAAACACAATTATGGACACGAATAACTAATCCTAACACCTTAACAGATTTGGAGGAATGAGTAAGAACAAAATCCAGTGGGATAAAGGCTGCCAACTTAATTCATACCACCCTTCGTATCCTCACCAATCTTGATGTAAGGGCTTGGCTGAAAAACAAACAAGCATTCATGTACTCAGTACTTTTTTAACTTAAAAATGCAATTCAAATATTTAGAGATTTCAATTTTATAATTCCATCATCTGCTAACCCTCATTCAGGGTGTCGGGGTCAGTTGTTAAGGGGTTTGCGACTCACTGCGGTGATAATGGGTTGACTGTGAACACAGGTTTTGCCGTCATTAAGAGAAAAATGTCATTAAAGGAAAACTCCACCCTGGATCACATTAGAATGATTTTAATTAAATATTTGTGATGTGTTTAGAAATTCTGGTGCTAATTTGTTGCTTGGTGCTGTATTTTTATGTGTCATTCCTACGATATAATAAGATAGAGGCAGCGTGTTGTGCTGCTGGCTTTTTTGTTTGTTTTGCATTGTAGATGTGGTCTAGATGGTCCAAATGCTGAACTCAGTATCCCAGAATGCAAAGCAGGTAGAGCCAAGAGGTGGTTGTCCACACTAGTTAGTGCTTTATGAGAAGACAAGCACAAATTCTACCGCGCCACTGTCAGCAAATAGTCAGGGGAAATGTAGGAGATCCTTAACTTGGGTTTAAGATCAATTTGAACACAATTCAAGTGCATTTCAGATCACGTGTTATTCTTAAATATTGATATGAAAGTCTTTCACGGTGGACTTTTCCTTTAACGAGGTGGTGCAGATGTGATGTGTGTTTTTCCCCACCATCCTGACACTATTTAATCACTGTTAAATCAGTTTAGGCACTAATGAAAGACTGAGAAAACCTCCTCAGGGTTTAGGAGATCAAACATTCAGTTTTAACCACACGGCTCAATTTTAAAAGCCATTTAAAGGAACACTTCAACATTTTTCACACCAATCTCCAGCCACTGTGTTTGTGTCATATGCAGAGTCGCAAACTTTCCAAGGGAATTAAGAGGAATGTATGGAAATTAATAGAAATATGTGGCGATTAGCGGGAATAAACCGGATATTTGCAGGTTAGACTATAAGAGGAAACTTAAGCATAGTTGGAAAAAATATCTTTCCTTTAAATCTTGTTTAAAACAACCAGACTTAATGCAAAGTCAGTTGAATTTCTAGCCTACAGTGTGCATTAATAATAAATAAAAGTTTAAAATTGTACTAAAAAGTATGCACGCATGTTTGCTTATGAAAAATCTAAATGTTTATATTTATGTTTGTATATGATACAGTTTGTATAAATAACCCAGTGTTTCCAGTTAATTCCTATTAATTCCCATGAAGTAACATTAATTCCTCTGGAAATTCCCATTCACTTGGTTTAGTAATTTGGAAAAACTCCCCAAAATCTCCATCTCAAGGTCCCATGGAACATTTCTGGAAAGTTTTCGACTGCTTTGCAACCCTCATCATATGTGTGTGAGATTATTTGAGACGAGATTCCCAACTCTTTCCTTTAAACGAGGAATCAAGAACACAACCCTTAGTGCTTGCTGAACTCACTGGAAGTCCACGTAAATTAAACACAATGGAAAGCTTTCCTTTCTACTGCTGCACTTAGACTTCCACTGGGATAATGTTGACCTCTACAGGTGCTGTGGAAAGACTGTCTAAAGTGCTGCAGGGTCCTTTATGTGTACAGGATGTGTATTTTTAAATACTTTGTCTCTGGTTATTTTTTTTGTTGTTGTTGTTTTTTTGTAAAATGAGCAACCCGGTCATGAGCCAGTCCATGAATTCTTTCACAGCTATGGTGCCGCTTAAAGCCATTAGACTATCAGAGCACACTTTCTCTTAAGCTTCATGTCGGATTAAGTGACAGGGTCGTGGACTTTCCTGAAACCTCAGACTAAACCTTCAACCCGTTTAGTTCCTCCACCATTAAGGGCATGGTCTTTCCCACTCTGTGTTGTTCGGCGTTGAGTTGTGTGAATTTTCAGGTATGATGAACAAATTTTCACCTCAGTAAAACAGATCTTGATTTGTAGTTGCACTTTATGTAGATATTCACAGAATATGAGTTTCTATTTTTAAGCGAATGATCTCAGAGATCTCAGCGCTATTGTGTATTATGATTTATTTTAGTAAAAGTTCTGTGTATATAGTGTAATAACAGATCGGTGGAGTACTGACAAACAGGTGGCGGCAAAATTTTTTAAAGTTTTTAATCTTAGTTTTTTTGTTTGATGTGAATGCCAAGCCAGTTAATGATGGGACAGTTGCTGAATGCAAATAACGCTTTCTTCAAGTTCGGACAGAAATATCTAATATTTGACTGCCAGACAAACGCGCTTGAAGTGTCACTAAAATGTCGTAATTACATAGAGGGATCTCATATTAGGAATTGTTAATTGTCCTGTGATCTTTTGTTTTTTATTATTGTTTAACCTGGTTTATATGTTAATTAATTGACATTTGACATAAAACTGTTTTTGTTTTTGGTTTTTTTGCTTGTTTGTTTTTTGATGTCAAAATGAACTTGTCATTGTTCATACAAAAAAAAAATTTTCTTAATGTGTCCCTTATTCCTCCCCCATAAGCAAACTTCATGGAATAATCATGACCTCTGAATCCATACACACGGACTTCTGATCAGGACTCGAAGGCAGCTTAGGGATCATGTGCAATATTGTAGAACAGCATGTGTACAGATAAAGGCTTGTTCAGAAATCGAATTATAGCAATGTCTAATATTCTGTATGCTTGATTTGCATTTGCGAATGCTCCAAACAGTAAAGAATAAAATACTGTTACAGAAAACTAATCAACAGCAGTGTCGTGGTGTGATGAAGAAGTAGTTACTATCACTACACCAAAGTTGATTATTTTCCTATAACAGCTCATTCTCAATTTTTTTTATTCCTGTTATACTACAGCAATTTGTCAAAAATTACAAATTTGTATTTATGAAAGAAAGAATAATCCTCCTTTATAGTCACACCTAACGTTCCTGTTATCACTTACGTTACAGCAGCTTCTAACTGTCCTTCCTCCACCAGACTCTCACGAAATTAAACACAGCTTATCATATCACCAAGAAACCCTAAACTGCTCCATCCTGAACCTGTCAGCGAACTTAAACTAGCACCGTCACCTCAGACTGTTACAAAGCGCTGACACCGGAGGCTTCTTCTGTAAATGCAAAACAAACATCCCCCCTACAGTAAACTTCACCATATCAAAGATTTTCCGATCATTATTAGTCTTTACTCCGTCACACTCGCACGATGACTGGTCAACATAGAAAAGTGTGCGGTTCTCAAGTTCAAACTGTGTCCTTAATACACCTGTGCCAGGTGTTCACTGTGTCTAACATTCCAACTAATTTCTGACCATGCGCATGATCACATGCACATCCAACTTCTTATTATGACCAATCAGATCGTACCACACGCTTACCTTGTTTTCACTGCATCACCTGCTGAGCATTTTTGTTCATTCACAAGTTTTCTTGCGTCCACATCCCCGTTCGACAAGTCAGTGCCACACTTGTACTACGCCAGGTTTTAATTACGTCCTAATTAAGTTCTTACTGCATCCTTCATTCACATCAACACTCTGTTTTTTTGTAACGTGTCCAATGTCTGATCATGTCCTCCGCGTCCATGAAGACCTTGCCACAGCTTTATCGTCTACCACGTTGTACAATTTATTACTGTGTTCGCCCAATTTTTTTTGAGAAGGTAGAAGGAAGGTAGCTGAGTGTGATGGGGGTTTAAGTATATTATTGTGGATTAATACACTTGCTGTGCTGTACAAGAGCAGGTGAATTAGCTGTTTCTATAGTAACAAACATCCTTTCACCAAAAAGGATGACGTCAAGAATTCCACAATGCTGCAGTATACAATTTAGATTAAAAAAAAAGTCATTAAAATTGTGCTGTAAAAAAAAACTTGAAATTCTAAAGAAAAAACCCTTGTATGTCATTATCTGTGTGAGCTCTGCCACAAACATCACATCAATGTCACATGAAGGTCGTAAGGATCCTGTTATTGCTGTGTTATTCTTATTGTTAATCACATTTAAGCAGTTTGCTGTTTGTCTCTTGAGCATAAAATCTCCTAAAAGACCTTTGAGATGGGTTTCAACATACCTGGAATCTGGTCCTCGCGAAAAAAAGATTCAGTTTAGTTTTGTGTTGTTGTGCTGTCCTGGGTGTGTTACATCACTGTTGTTGCTACTGTCCATAAAATTCCTACTGAAATGATTTATTTTTGTTTTCTTAATGGATTGATATGTTTAATTTAATATAAAAACACTGTCTTTTCAATATTTAGCTAAAATTAGAACGACAAACTTTTTGAGACGCTAATCTGTCTGAATAAAATGTTGTATATACACTATGTTTCCATATAATTATTAAAACCAGCAGCACCTAGGCGTGTATTAGTCCCCTTATAACAACACTTATCTTAGCGCCCAGGACTTTAACTGCCAAAGCAGAGCCAGGAGTGTGTATGCAAGGAGCGTCCGTGTGTGTTGTAGTAAGGCTTGGATATAACCTTTGCAATAAATTTATGCTTGGATGGCCAACAGAGTCTGCATTTCTTCACGTTTCCTTTGTTTGTGTGTCCTTCTTTTGCTATATTAGAAGTGTACACTTTTAACACTTCTTTGGTTGTTCTTTCCTAGGGAAGACTATACAGGTAACAGGTAACAAAAAAACATCCCTACTGGCAATGAAATTCTTGGACTCCGAGCCCCCTCAATATCGCACTTAAGAAACAAATATTGTACGTACATCATAAATACATACAAGTGGGGTACATGTTGTCTCTTCCTCAGCTTGACCAGAAGTCCGGCTCCTTTCCCCCTTTTCCTTTGGCGTTGTTTCTGTGCAGGTAGCCAAGGTAAGCTACCTCCATTCATAAAAAAAAAGTCTGTTGGTGTGGTCTGAGAGTGTTCTCGGATATCTAAGAGTCTGTCATATGTGATCATATGTTGTCACAAAACATGAAAATAGCACTAAAAACTTTGGGGAAAAAAATCAAAATTGAGGAGGACACCAGAGGGTGGTACCAACAGAACCGGAGCACGCCAAAATAGTGGGGGTACCCTCAGCCTCAAACCCCCCTCACCTTCCTAGCAAGACTGACAGCTAAATAACCAGTGAGCATGTGGCTAACAGTACTTAATAAACTTTACCATAACTTCTACACCAAAAAAATAAATAAAAACTCATTATTTTTCATAAACATTCTAGGATCACAACTAAATAATTACAAAAGGAATATATAATCCAAAACTCTAAACTCATACCTGTTCAGCTTATGTGACAAAAAACTCAAAAACAATAAAATAAGGGCTGCAGGAAAAACCTGATTGACCGTCACAACATGACAGGGTCAGTTAACGACAGGCCACGATCAGGGCAAGAGAGAGCGACAGGATCGCTACATCCGGTTGGCAGCACTTGCAGGCTGGATTTCGCCATGCTGCATCAACGCAAACGGAGGCCATACCTTGTTGACTTTCTTTTTGACAGATGCCATTTTGTTTGACTGTTTGTGATGTGCATAAATCATTCTTGACATTTTTGTTTAATGTTTTTTGAAGCCAACATGCTAAACAAATTGTCCATGTAACAAAAATCCAGTTTTGGGCACCAGAATAAAAATTACGTCGAAAATTATGGTCTCAAAGTTTTTAAATATCTGTCAGTGTACTTACTCTTCAAAACAAACATTTTTTTAATATTCACAAACCATGTAAAGAAAACTTTTCCAAAATGCAATAATAAAAAAAATTTTATTTGTTAATTCATGTGAATCTTTATTTTATTTCAAAGTACACAGAAAATATATTCAGTATTTTTTACTGACCAGATTAACTGCATTTAGTAAATACTGTATAAACAATGTGAGAATGTGATGCTTGCAAAACAAAAGCTGTGGCAGATTTATAATGAGAGATCATAAAATTTGCAGAATATTCAAGTAACACTAACTGTTCTCAGGTGAGGTATCATGCTTGAGCATAAAGGTAGCATTCACCAGAATTTAGCGTTGCATGCAAGAATGTGTTGTGGCTCACCACTTTCTGATCAAAAAACAAACAAACAAACAAAAAAAACTGCAGTCATTGATTCAACTATGCTTGAAAGAAAATGTGAGGCCATCCTTGAACAGAAGGTGGGCTTAAAACTGTATAATGACCCTAAGCACGCTATCAAATACACCAATTAATGGCTCAAAAATGAATAAATTTGCTTAATCAAAGCCCACACCTGAAATCTATTAAAATATTGAAGGGTGATTGTTGGGAGATTGGGGACAATACAACCAAGAAATCATCTGGTATCTGAAGAAATTTTGAATAGCCATTTCTGCTAAAGGGGACGATACTACTGCCCTGGGATCAGTACATGAGTGCCTGTAGGGGCGGTGGTGGCCCGGTGGAAGCGTGCTGGATTACTGATCCCAAGGTCGGGGGTTCAAGCCCCACTATCAGTGGGTTGTCACTGCTGTCACAGTGCAGCTAACTGGGTTATCAAAGGCCGGCCATGTTTCTCACTGTCTGTGGTGAGAGGATGTAAAAGAACCATTGCCAACTTTCGTAAAGAGAAGGCTGCATAGCTGTCAGCGTGTTTCTGTCCTGTGATGGCCTGGCGAGCTGTCCATGGGGGAACCCTGCCCTCGGCAAGAGTCGGCTGAGATGGGCGACCCTAATTAGGAATAAGCGCTTCAGAAAATGAATGAATGAGCGCCTGTGATGGAATGGCAAGCTGTTCAATTGAGGATGGGTTTCCCTCTTGAGCCTGGTTCCTCTAAAGGTTTCTTCCTTGTGTCAACCGAGGGAGTTTTTTTCCTTGACACTAACGCCGCGGGCTTTCTCATTGGGGATGTGTACGGGGTTGTAGAAAAATTCTTAGATTTCTCCTTAAATTAATTTTACTATGTAAAGCTGCTTTGTGACAAAGTCAATTGTAAAAAGTGCTACACAAATAAAACTGAATTGAGAAATTGAAGTGAATTCAAGAGTCATCGCCCAAAGTCAATTAAAATAGGCTGCATCCTCCACATGACCCTAGAAGGATTAGGGGGGAATTTCTATGGGATTAGCAATTACAAACAATTAAATATATATATATATATTACGAAAATTAACTTTTAGTCAGATGGGCTCCAACAACCAAAATTTGAAACATAGTGACAGTGGACGATATTGATTTGTCTTGAGTTTACTGACGGTGGTACTACTGTTCTACTCTAATAATATTGTACATGTACAACTTGGGGCGAATGTCCTTTATGCAACATCTGCTTAAGGCCAAAAGAAAACAATAATCGTCTTACTATAAAATGTATTATATGAGTACGCATTATGCATAACATTGAATTAAATTTAATGAACGTGAATGAAAATTAATTTTCAAAATATATATAATGCCCTGTGATGGCCTGGCAAGTGGAGCACTCTGCCCTCGCCCAGAGTCGGCTGAGATAGGCGGCAGTCTTCCTGTGACCCTAATTAGGATCAAGCGGTTCAGAAAATGAGATGAATGAAATGAAATAAAATGAAATATAGAGTTTTTAATCAAAACAGCATTAAATATTTTTTGTTTCACACCTTATATTCATGTAAAATCTGAGTTAATGCACTTGTGAGTCTTAAATATAACGGAATTAGTAAACGCCTTTCCGCACTGTGAGCAATGATGCGTCTTTTCTCCTGTGTGAACACGCTGGTGTGCTTGGAGATTTCCCAGACAAGTAAAACTCTTCCCACACTGGGAGCAGTGATACAGCTTCTTTCCTGTATGAACACGCTGGTGGCGTTGGAGATTACTCTGTTGGGTAAAACTCTTCCCGCACTGTGAGCAGTAATGCGGCTTCTCTCCTGTGTGAATGCGCTGGTGGCGTTGGAGATCACTCTGCTGAGTAAAACCCTTTCCGCACTGTGCGCAGTGGTGCGGCTTCTCTCCTGGGTGGACGCGCTGGTGTCGCTGGAGATTACCCTGATGAGTGAAACCCTTACCACACTTCGAGCACTGGTACGGCTTCTCTCCGGTGTGAATGCGCTGGTGTTCTCTGAGATAACCCTGACGAGAAAAACCCTTTCCACAATCTGGGCACTGAAACGGCTTCTCTCCGGTGTGGATGCGCTGGTGTGTTTGGAGAGTACTCTGCTGAGTAAAACTCTTTCCACACAGTGAGCAGTAATACGGTTTCTCTCCTGTATGAACACGCTGGTGTTCTTGGAGATTTCCCTGACAAGTAAAACTCTTTCCACACTGTGAGCACTGATACGGCTTCTCTCCTGAATGAAGACGCTGATGTCGTTGCAGATTACTCTGTTGGGTAAAACTCTTTCCACAATGGGAGCAGTAATGTGGCTTCTCTCCTGTGTGAACACGCTGGTGTCGTTGGAGATCTCTCTGTTGAGCAAAACTCTTCCCACACTGTAAGCAGAGGTACGGCTTCTTTCCTGTGTGAACACGTTGGTGTCGTTGGAGATTACCCTGATGAGTGAAACCCTTTCCACAGTGCGAGCAGTGATACGGCTTCTCTCCTGTGTGGACGCGCTGGTGTTGCTGGAGATTACTCTGGTCAGTAAAACCCTTTCCACACTGTGAGCACTGGTACGGCTTCTCTCCTGTGTGAACGCGATGGTGTCGCTGGAGATCAATCTGTTCGTTAAAGCCCTTTCCGCAGTGCGAGCAGAGATACGGCTTCTCTCCTGTGTGGATGCGCTGGTGTGTTTGCAGAGTACTCTGTTGAGTAAAACTCTTTCCACACTGTGAGCACTGATACGGCTTCTCTCCTGTGTGAATGCGTTGATGTCGTTGGAGATTACCCTGATGAATAAACCCCTTCCCACAATGTGAGCAGCGGAACGGTTTCTCACCTGTGTGAGTGTGTTTGTGTCGCTGGAGATTAATCAGATGACTATAACCCTTTCCACACTGTGGGCAGTGATACGGCTTCACTCCTGTGTGAATGCGCTGGTGCACTTGGAGATTACCCTGATGAGTGAAGCCCTTGCCACACTGTGAGCAGTGATACGGCTTCTCTCCGGTGTGAATGCGCTGGTGTGTTTGGAGAGTGCTCTGCTGAGTAAAACCCTTCCCACACTGTAAGCAGTGATACGGCTTCTCTCCTGTGTGAACGCGCTGGTGCTGCTGGAGATGACTCTGGCGAGTAAAACTCTTTCTGCAATGTGAGCAGTGATACAGCTTCTCTCCTGTGTGAACACGCTGGTGACGTTGGAGAGTACTCTGCTGAGTAAAGCTCTTCCCACACTGTGAGCAGTGATACGGCCTCTCTCCTGTGTGAACGAGCTGGTGCCGTTGGAAACTGCTCCACCGATGGAAGCTCTTTCCACACCATGAGCATTGATATGGCTTCTCTTTGGGTCGAATGCCCTGGTGTATTTGAAATTCACCCTGTTGAGTAAAATCGTCTCCGCACTGCGAGAAGTAATACAGCTTCTCTCCGGAATGACTGCACTGATGTGTTTTCAGTGAACTCTGATGTCTAAAACTCTTTCCACAGTCTGAGCAGTAGTAAGCCTCCCTCTGTATATCACTGTGCAACGAGTCAGAACTGAGAGTATCAGATGACACTGGCTGACTTATGGAGTCTTTGAGTGGGATCTGAAACTCATATGTAATCTCTCCTGCTTCCTGCAGAGTATCACACTCCTCATAGTGGCATCTCTGGATGTGTTTGTCTAGACAGATTTGAGATACATGGGAAACATATTTATAAATAGATATCAGAAATGAAATGCATCACAATTATATAATCCCAAAGTAAAGGGATGGTTGAAGTTACATAAAACCATGGAAGTTTCTAAAATAAGTTACTAATTCAAGAAAACAATGACTACAATAAAACTACAAAGGCTGTCGGTGATTTATCGGATGGTGAACACAGGAAAATCGCCTTGGTGTGAAGGTTACAATATCATCAAATTAAAAGAGCCAAACCAGAATTTATTACACATGATACAGCTGGATAGAGGCTTCTTCCGGGAGAGCATCTCAATGATTACTTACCCACACTACGGAAAGAGTTGACAAATAGGCAAAGGAAGGGGGAAAAAAATAGCAGGCTCAGTAAAAGCCCACTCACGGAGGGCAGCACACTTACAGAAAGGCCCTTGTAAAGTTTCTGACACTGCTGGGTTGGACACATGCATGGGGGACAAGGAAGCAAGGTAGGTTCTGGCACAGGAACAGATACAGAAGTAGATAAAGGCTCTGGCACTCAAACAGACACAGAAGAAGACTTGGCCAGAGAAATATGTTTCAATATATAAACACAGCTATACAGCAGGGTGGAGGGACCTAAGTATTTTGTGGATAGATCCTGCAAACACTTATGGATGAAAAAAAAAAAAAAAAAAAATCACAGCTGGGTCTGGCACATCAGACTGGGGTTGGCTTGAAAAGGGCATTACAACAGGCCGTACCATCTCAGTTGCCCTTCTCACTGTAGCCATGAACATGGTGGTCAAGTCGGCAGAGCCAGAATACAGAGGTCCCTTGACCAAGTCTGGAGTCTGTTAATCACCTTTAAGAGCCTTCAGTTGGTTACGTGCACATGATTAGGGTTTGGGACAATATCTTCAGGAAGGTGTGTCTTCAGAGACTCCTTCTTACTCCTGGCTTATGGAAACCCATTATCTTGGCAAGGACATCTTTTAAGAGAACAGAATTAGTTTTCTGACTGCAGCCTCAAACACATGGCATCTATTGCAAAGACCAACGAAGAGCTTAATACTTGGTTCACACCAAGGTAGACAAAGTGAGATTGATTGCGAGGTTCAAGCCCCAGCTGATATACATAGTACCAACCTCCAGAGTCAAATCTCCGAACATCTTTCAGCTCCCAGTTAGTGGCCTCAGTGAAGAGATCCTGGTGTGAAAGACTCAGGAAGCTCTGCAGTACAGAGAATCAGGAAACCCAAAAATGTGGCAACGGCAGGCATCCAGTTTCAGACATGCAGGAAGTGGAGTGCAGCCAGATCCTTGATCTGACCAGGGCAGACAACAGCTACTTCCCAGCTACCAGAGTAGTCTGAGCAGGCATAGAGAAGGTCCAGGTCAGCAGGACTGTGGGACTGGAACAGCAAGAAGCATGAACATGATGGGAGAATGTTCCGCTACAACAGATTACATGGTCCAACATCCGGAAGCAGATTACCATTCTTCTTGTTCCAGCCTGCATATGACTCTATATCCAATCCCACAAACTTGAATGTCTCGAGAAAGCCTCACCACTGCCAGTGACAGGCACTTGGAAGTAAAAACTGAGGGCTATCCCCAGATGTACACACAGTATTAAAAATTCAGTAAGCATCTGAGCTGCCACTTAGAAAGCAGTTAAGGGATATAGAAAGTTTGTGCAGTTTTCCCAAAGTGTCAAGAACTGGAGTGAGAAACATCAAAACATTCAAAGAGCCACACAGTACAGAACAAGCCTGGCAGTGAACGATTTCAAAGACTCTGGGAAGAAAACTAGTGAGAGATGTTTCTAAGACCACAGCACAACTGCCAAGACACTAGTGAAGCAGTTTGCCAAGTCAGAAATCATAGTCTCAAAGAAAAAGATCATGAGAACATTGCACAAACCTGGACTGCGAGGTTGCAGACCAAGTAAAACCCACTTCTGTAGGAGACACCTTCATGCCAGACTGAAGTATGCGAGGGGAAAAAGAAAGGCGAGACATATAACACAGAGAACACCATCCCCATGGTGGGAATATTATGCTGTAAGGATGCTTCAGCGCGTCTAGAACTAGAAATCTTGTCAATGTCCAAAGAAACGTGAAGAAAGAAGAATATGTGAAGATTTTAAAAGGAAACTTCAAGCAGTCAGCAGCAAAACTGGGTCTGGGTCATCGCTTTGTCTTCCAACATGACAATGGCCCAAAACATACACTGCATCTGGTGAAGACCAAAGTGAACATTACTGACTGGCTTGTGCATATGACTCATATCGAAAATCTGTGGCGTGAGCTGAAGACCATGGTCCATGGAACCTGGGGTTCCTCAGAAAGCGGGGAGCTTATTATTTTGTCTGTAATATTTTTTGGATTTTGTGCAACAATATTGCTTCTGTGTACAAAGTGAAAGTGTGTTACTTTCTAAAATAAAACTAGGATGTTTATAGATGCCCCCAGTGCAGCTAACTGGGTTATCAAAGTCTGGCCATGTCTCTCACTGTCTGTGATTAGAGGATGTAAAAGAACCATTGCTGATTTTTGTCAAGAGTAGCTGCATAGCCGTCAGCGTGTTTCTGCCCTGCGATGGCCTGGCGAGCTGTCCAGGGTGTACTCTGCCCTCATCCAGAGTCGGCTGAGATGGGCACCAGCCTTCCCGCGACTTTAAGTGGTTCAGAAAATGAATGAATGAATGTTTTTAGATGATATGTTGAAAATTTCTGTTTACAGGGGGAAAAGGGGAAATTTAAAAAAAAAAAAAAAACTAAATTTCATAGGTGGCTTAATAATCTTGTTGTCATCAGTATACAATGAATCTGTTTTAGTAATAAATAACTAAAATCCATTAGTAACCTGGTAATAAATCAGAGGCTACATGACAAATGATCCACCATGGTACTTTTGCTGCACTAGATACACCGATCAACCATAACATTAAAGTCATTATCAGCACTGCCAGGTGAAGTTATTTCGTTACAGTAGCACCTGCCAAACAGTACAAGACAAAGTTTACAGTCAGTTCTCAAAGTTGATGTGTTGGAAGAAGGAAAAATGACCAAGTGCAAGGATCTGAGTGATTTTGACAAGCTGGTGATGGCTAAAGAACTGGGTGTTCAAAACAGTACGTCGTGTGGGGTGTTCCTGGCATGCAGTGCTAAATAACTACCAAAACTGATTCAAGGAAGGAAACCCGTGAACTGGAAGAGTGTCACGGGTGCCCAAGGCTCATTGAGGCACCTGATGAGTGAGGGCTATTAAGTCTGATCTGATACCCAGGAAGAGCTGCTGAATCTGTTAATGCTGACTACGATAAAAAGCAATCAGAACACGCAGTGCATTGACGCAGTGCAAGACCAGTCAGGTGGTATTAATGTTATGGTTGATCAGTGGAGTGCGTATCGCAGACTAATGTGCTACTACACTTCAGAGCGGTCTGATGACTTACAGATATAATCTTTATTATCCGGATCTTCTTCTTTAATGGAAGGAGGTTCAGGTGGGTTGTCGAGGTCATCTCCATGGTTACAGATGTTCAGTTCCAATGTCTCTTCTTTCTTCACGTGTACGTCTAATCCGTCAGATGAACACTTATTCAACACAAACAAACAGTATTTATAAGGCTTGTTAAGCCGAAAACATTGGGCTTTGATAACACAAATCATCAGGACGTCTGACGAGGCATGCTACGAAATGGTCTGAACTCTAAGCTTCTGCCAAAAATCTTCCTTTCTTTATACATACCTAATCTAACATACAGGAGTCTCATGGCGTACATGTAGTACTTTTCATTCTTCGTATATTCTGTAGAAACTACTTTAAGAACTTTAAGCAGACCAGTGACACATACTGTCACAACGTTTTCCATAACTTTCAAAAAGGAGGCTACCCTCAAATATTCGTTGATAGATCTGTTACCAGTGACCCGTTCATGCATTGGGCCTACCGAGCTGGGGTCTTCCGTGGAGGGCAAATAGGTAAAGATATCGCTTACACACAAGAGTCTGTCCGTCCATATGTGTACACGTTGGAACGAAGTGCTGAAAGTTTGCCTGACAGAACAGAACCGTCGTAATGGGAATGAATGTCTGAGTGATGGTCACTTCTACTCCAGATTCCCCTCCCAACTGTTAATACTTTCAAGCCATAAAATAAAATACACCTTTATAAACAACGTAAACAGCATCACATGCATAAACAGCAAGCGTAAACAGCATAACCTCATTCTCATCTATAGTGCAATCAAAAATTGTTAAATTATATTCTATACAAGCCATATTCAGTTCTTTATTTTAACTTATATTACGTAATTGTAATTTAATGTACACATAATTTTTATTCTTTTATATATTCGCTAAGTGTTTACTGTTTATTCTTTATCTGTGTACTGCTTTTCTGATGTGCTGCTGGAAATTTAAATTTCTCTGAGGGAGTCATCCCAAAGGGATCAATAAAGTTAAGTCTAAGTCTAAGTCTCAGGTGCCGTATGCAGTAGGCAACTTTTTTAGCTGGTGAACTAAACTACTTCTCATTTGAATAGAAAAGGCTTTTAACCCAATCACATTGAGGAAGTGCATGATGTTTCTGGCAAGTATAACGTGCTCACGGAACTCACCCTATCGGCGCTCCGTAAAGCTTTTATATTAAACTTCATTTTCTTACTCGGCAAGATAAGACCGGCAGGAATAAAAAAGATGCTTTTACTTTTTTGTTTTAAATTCGTCAGTGCTAACTTTAACGCATCCACAAAAGAAACAAACAAAAAAAAACCTGTGCTTTCCCTTTAACGTATTTGCTTCTAAATCTGTCCGTTCTTCTCACTCCCAGAGAAAACTGCAGCATCTTCGTTTCAGACACTTCCTCTTTTCTCCAGAGCAAACGCCCACCTGTCCAGACTTATGTATCTTCACTACAGATCACACTATCATCTACAAACATCTTAGTCGGCGGAGACTCTTTTCTATCCTCTTTGGTCAACGACCATTGTCCACGACCACTGCAAACAAGAAAGGGCTCAGAGCCGATACTTGACGTAACCGACCTCAACCTTGAACCAGTCTGGTATTCATAACACACTCCTCAGCAGATGCCACCTCAAGAACCTTTCTATCTTTGTCCCTGAAAACTGCTGTAGATATAGTTATCCAGCATCTCCTCACTGCTACCCAAAACCCGTTTTACCTCGTCTCTGATTTCACACGGCAGTCTTCCTCCGTTAGCTTCCGCCATCTGATCTTTAGGTCACTTTTCATTAATTGTCTACCAACATTAAAAGTTCCTCTTTCTTCAAAGAATAGATTCATGACTGCCAGTTCCATAATTTTCACAAACTTTAGCACCATCTGCCCTTCAACATTGCTCTCCTTGGCACCAGACCTGCCTATCACTTCATCTCTGTTCCTCTAACTAACATACCCACAGAAGTCCACTCCAAACACCACACTTTTATCTTTGATAGCAAGAAGTCATCCTTTCTCTCCTAATTTGTGGGGCATATGCACTAAACTACTCCCTCAGAGATGGATTCCAATCCATGAACTTTCAGTGAAACATAGTTATAAACTAGTTATATACACTAGTAGACATCATGAACTGAGAATTATTTTCAGAACTAAATCACCACGATAATCCATGCACTGTCGAGGTTTGGTTAAATGGACGATGTAAAAACAGTTTTTTGTTGCTGATCCTCCATTTGTTGGTGTGGGATTATGGGTTCATGTTGAACTCTGTTTGCTGTATCTCACAAGTAATCTTTTGTATGTTTCCCTTAGTTAATAACTTTTTTTTTAAATCCAAAAGAAATATATATAAATAAATAACACAGATCATTGGTAAACCACCTGTGAGGATTCAGGATTCTGAGACTTCCTGGAGGTGTGCCGTCTGTCTGCTGCTTCACTCATGATAACAGCTCTAAACAAACAAACAAACAAACAAAAAACAAACATACAAACAATACATAATTATTATTATAACCATTATTATTACTATTATTATTTGGGGTCCAAACACAAGCTGTCGTTTTGACTCGAATTATTATTTTAGTATTACTTTATCAGTGTTGTCCACAGAATTTGCAGTAGCCTGTGATTAATTAATTGTAGCTTGCACAGGCTTGAAACAGGTTTCAAAAGGTTTAACACCTACAATTTTGTAATACATACTTAAAGATATGGTAAAATTCAGTGTCATCAATCAAACTATTAACTTTTGTTAATCTGAAACTGAATTTGTAACATTAATCATCAGTAGTAGTGTGTTTGGTCTCTTAGTAAACCTCCGCAGAGTGCCGTCTGGATTAATGGATGGATTTATTGTAATGGTCAGAAGCACTGCGGGTTACAACCAGGAATAAAACGTTGAAAATATGTTGTAGCCAATACAGCTATCACTGAGAAGAATAATTGCTGGATATTTGATTTGTAAACTTCTTAAAATATGCCCAAATACCCATGTAATGCAGAACAAGATCCGTGACACGACTGCTTGTTGCTTTGGAAAAATTAAAGCACAAATTCAACCCAATATTTCACTACACGCCGACACAGAAATCCTAAAATCATAAATTTCCCCCCAAAAAATCTATTTCTATCCAAAAAATATAAACTGCAACTCTCACTCGCTCTCTGTGAAGTCTCAGCACTTTAACAAAAAAATCAACTATAAAATCAACATACAAGTTAAATCTATAGATTAGAATAAATACAGGGCTAAATTGAGTAAAAGCCTTTTAGAGCTTCAACAGATTGCTTCCAAAGACAGTAAATGATCACAGTGATTGTGCTGTTTGTCTCATAACATACTGTTATACTCCTGTTCTTTAACAACACAGCCACAATTTCACATCTTGTAGAGCCCCAAACACAAATTCACTTCTATATCATCGCTGATCGAGCCAAGCAGGAGTACTTCAACAGAAAAAAAAAAGTGCCTTTGCTTTGTACGCAGAAATCGATTTCCATTCTGGGAACATGCCCTGAAGGTTCCGTAGAAATAAAATTGGGTGTCGTTAATGAGATTATAAGATAAGACACTTAGATGTAAGTCTTCCAACTAATTATTTACACTAACACTGAAAAATCATCTTTATTTTATTTAGGTAATACAAAATAAAACACTGGGTACATGATATGTTCTGAAGATTCTGTGAAAGTTTCATAAAAATCCATTCACTGAAAATTAATGACGGAAAGAGCCTTTTGGAGCAGTGACATAGTCCATGTTTTGCTATGGGAAACCTGAAAAAAAGGACGTGGACGAGGGTATGTATGGGTCATACACATTTCCTGGTACTGTAGGCTTCGGCAGTGGTACCGTTTTAGTATCATATTGAAGTCAGAATTCTGATATGGTGATATTAAACTGAAGCTAAAGCTGGATTTGACTGGGTATTATTTGCTTGGCCACTTGTAAGCAAAACTAACTCAAAAGGTGCTAAGAATTAGCAAGTACAGTTTTTTTTGTTGGTTTATTTGGCTGCACGATGCAACCGCGGCTATTTGGTGGTTTTGGTGCCTTACAATGAGAAGAAATGTTCCGTTAACATTCCCCAAACCGTATAATTTTACCAAAAATAAACAAACATTCCGGGAATGTGAAGTAAACTTTCCAGAATTATCTTTAAAGTTCACATTCACTTCCCAGGTATTTTAGATACAAGATGAAATACAGGGGTATCTCTTCAAAATAAAACGGAATCACTGACGGTGCCTTTCTGAAACCATTTCTTCTCTCCTGTACATGAGTGTTAGGCTGGATAAACAAAATCTTGGTTTCTCGTGAAAACGACACAGAAGGTGGTTGGGTGTTAGATGGCGTGACTGTGATTGTGAGATCGGTTTGTGTGTGAAACAGTTCTATTTTCTAAAGATTTTTGGAACTGCAGGGCTGCTGCTCTACAGACAGTTACTCAGAGTTTGGGATTAGTACATGTTATCTGTCCAAGTAAAAACCTGCTCATCTAGGGTGTATCGTAAAGCAGAAAATTTCAACAAGTACGAGCACTTCTAAACGGTTCTGGTTATTTATTTATCTCCTTAACAAATAAGTCACCTCAAGTTCCTAGCTTCAGTCAGTTTACCTACATTTAGTTCAAGCTTTCGGGCTTCAACAGTCTCCTCCTTTCATTCATTTTCTGGACTGCTTAATCCTAACTAGGGTCGCGGGGAGGCTGGCGCCCGTCTCAGCCGGCTCTGGGCGAGGGCAGAGTACACCCTGGACAGCTTGCCAGGCCATCGCAGGGTAGAAACACACTGACGGAAATGCGGCTACTCTTGACGAAAATCAGCAATGGTTCTTTTACATTCCTCTCATCACAGAGAGTGCGGCCTTTGATAACCTAGTTAGCTGCACTGGGGGCAACCTGGTGATAGTGGGGCTTGAATTCCTGACCTTGGGATCAGTAATCCACCACCAGGCCATCACTTCCTTTCTCTTTACTTAAAAGATAAATAAATAAAACCCTGCTTGCCGCATCGAGGTTTTCAAAAGGTTCTGATGATCCCGGCACCGGGTGCCATGACGTTGGTAAACGTTGCCATCTTCTTTATTTACGCCCAGTGTTCCAGTTTAACCGGTTTTCATGTTAACTGGTGACACTGACATTGACAGATGGTACCTTACTTCTGTTTACCCAGACTGGGTTAATGACCCGGATAACGAGTGGTCATGTGAAGTGGTGACTAGTAAACATTACTAGTCGTGCTTTTGGGATAGAGAATACTCTCAGTGAGCTCAGGCTTCAGGAGATGTGCTGGTACAGGACAGTATGTTGAACCCACAGGCCCGGGTTCGAAACCCAACTCGCTTAAATTAACTAACAGTTTTTACATTCAGTTTTTGTTTTTAATAATTCGTCTTGGTGCAAAACAAAACACACGACACACGTTTAACTTTATCAAACCACCAAGTGAAGCGTCAGATTTCACTCTGAATCAGATTTACAGTCTTGACGAATCTGCAGACGTAAAAAAAAACCCTGTATATTTAACCAGAAATAGCAGAAAGTAAACATCTGTAAGCCAGTGTCACCAGTTAACATGAAACCGGTACCGTGAAATCGTACCGCTTGGGTCTGTTTCTTAACACATGAGCTCAGAGTTTTCTGCTAATTATACACCATTTAATTAATACACCATTCTCAAGATAAAAAGTCTAAAACAGGGCTAACACTTTGCTAATTTCGAGGTAAATAAACAGTGCACTATGAGGTTTACACTCAACAAAATGCATCTAAACACTGAAATAAAGATCCATTCGGGATTCCATTCATCACACAGCTTTAGTTTAAACTTACCTCAGGGTCTCATGCCGGAATAGACACAACAATTTGTTCTTTTAATTCCAGCAAAGTGATTGTTAGCTTAATCGGCTAACTCAGAGCCAGCTGTTTTTCTTCTTCTTTGACGTTTTCCGGCAGTTGGATTAACAGCGTTGGGGCACTTTACCGCCACCTACTGATGGAGCACTGAATAGCAGGCATACATCTAACTATGGTATCAGCAGCTTTGTTCTTAGTTTAGAATCTCTAACAGGTGTTTGTGTGTGAAATATTTTAAACACCGTGAACAATATAAACAATAAATAAATACAAACATATATTTTTGCTGCTGCATAAATAAATTTACAATACTGTCACTCTTTCACCCAAAAACTAAGCAGTTGTGAATTTACAAGCACATGGCTTAAATCTTCAACACCTCACAGAATTAAAAAAAAAAAATCACTCAAACAGTTTAATTTTTAACAAAAATCTCTTTAATACAAACACCTGCTCTGCTTAACCAAGGAATGGAACTCTATAAACGGCTAGCCGGCATGCTAGCTGTTAGCATCGGAAAACTCCTTGGCGCGCCTGTTCACATGAGCTAAACACAACAAAATACACTCGACAACTGTACACATCTTCACGTTTAATATGCTGTGTTTATAACTGGCTATATAATTCATAACACTCCGTGGTAATATAAATGAAAGAGGCGGAAACATTCACGAAAATGCCTAAACAACTAACTGCTCGTTATGTTGCATCCCTCGTGATCGGCCCCGGAACATCAATAACAACAGGGCTAATGATGTCACTTGCCGGCACACTTGCTGGACCGAGCTAATCTGGTTCCCGAATCCACCGCTAGCTTGTGCCTTTATTCCGTCTAGCGAGCCTGACTTGCTGCCAGTATGACATCAGCCATTCGCTGAGTGAGGCACTGAGGATCTCCACAGGTGTTTACTATTTTCAGTAAACTGGCCAATTGCTGAAAAAAATTGTAGGGTCATCTAGGCGGACCTTTTGGCAGTTCGTTCGAGCCCTTAGGCCTCAATGGGCGTGTTGTGAAGACAGAGTCCATGTTTTCGCTCTCTGTGCATTTAAACACAAATAAACCTCAGTTTGACAAAAATCTGCCAGTGTCTAGCCGCTGACTGTGCACCAGAATTCAACATCGCATAGCTGGGATCTGCAGACAATTATGGCTACATGACCCTGATTTCTTCCCTTCAGATCATCCCCAGAGGGATCACTAATGGTTGGTGCAAAAAGGAGGGATGTATGAAGGATGCTTATGTTCTTACAAAAAAGAGGGTTGGGTGACAACTTTTTCCACACTGAGCAATCATACGGCTTCTCTCCTGTGTGAACGCGCTGGTGTTGTTGAAGAGTACGCTGTTGAGAAAACCTCTTTCCATTCTTACACTCTTCACTGGTGCATTTCTGGATGTGTTTGTCTAGACAAATTGGAGATATTTAGGAAAATATGAAATATATTAAAAACAACACAATTATAATATCCACCAACACAATCCCAATGTAAAGGAGCAGTGAAAGATAAATAAAACCAAGAAAGCAACAACTTAATGACAACAAAAACCTTTGTTTTTCGGCTGTTGGCTGGGTGTTTGCTGCTTACTTCCTGGAACCTCTGAGAAGCTCCTGCTGTAAAAAATGGTTCCACTGGGGACAGAACTGATGTGACTCTCTATTCAAGGGCTTTAGGTGTGAGAAGGTTTTGCTTCATTTCTATTGACTGACAGGCCTTTCATTTAAAGAGCATGGGCAAACAAATGACATTTGAGATGGGAAGCAAACAAAAACTATCATTCAAAAATGTACAATAACTTCCCTCTCTTCCTGCTCTACTGGCACTACACAAGGCCTCCTAGACCAGTGTTACAATCTGAACCATGTTCAAACATATTGTCAAACAACTATTTCAATTCACTTCACAAACACTGAAATGTAAAACATCAGTTCGCTCTCCAGTTGAGTTAAGGTGTGAATAAAGAGTAAATGCACAAGAGTTGATTTTAAAATATTTTTTTTCAAACAAGTATTTAAATTCACTTCACAAATTCTGAAATGTAAAACATCAGTTCATTCCACTAAAAAAAGAATCATTCAAAGAAGACCTGTGTCTGATCATCGATGTGCACAGACCTTCACACCAGAAGACCATATGACACACCATAAAAATATTATGGGGAGATTTATACTCTTCACTTCAGAATAAATGCTGCACTCCATTCTGCATAATAAAGCAGCTAAAGGGAGTCTTAGAACTGTGTCACTTGATCAAGCAGAACAGATTCATCAGTCAACTTTTCACATTTGCTCAATCAAGCAAGAAAGTTGACAGAAAATTATTTTCTTTTTTTTTAGACCAAGATTTTCATAAAAAATTATTATTAATTATTTATATTATTGTAAAATACAGATAAAGACTTTTTTAAAAATATTTTTTTTAGGCCACTGTTTTATTTCTTGTTGCTTGGCGGATTTATATCATGTAAAATCAAGACGGTGAAAATTTTTCATTTAAGGAACAGGTATTTTGTTTTTTTTCTTTGCCCTTTCTTGTATTCTTAAAGAAGTCTGCATTATTTCTGTGAAGAGAAAGGCTTTTGACCCAATCATGTTAAGGAAGCGCATGACGTTTCAGGACTGCATGACGTGCTTACGGAAGTAAACCTCCGTAGAACTCTGCTTTTAGGCAATGCCTAAATCTTTATATTAAAATGATTTGTTAACTCAGCAAGTTAAGACTGGTGGGAATTCCAATTTTTTTTTTTGGTGTTCTTAATAAATCACAAATATTAACGTCAGCGTATCCGCAAAACAAGAAATAAAAGAACGGCCTTAGTATGTGTACAAGAATAAGACTTTACACAATCAATTCAATCTTTGTCATATTTCAACTGGCCCCAAGACATTAAATGTGAACTGCAGATCCTATTTGTAAATTAAGTGGTTTGACAGATGTTTGTTAAAAAAACATCTACAACAATATTTGATACAAGAATCAATTTTAAAATCAGGTAGTTGGGCAGAAAATGGTCTTAGAACGTAATGAATTGAAATAGTATGACACTGGTTTCTTTGGAGATCAAGCTGTTGATTAAAACTCTTTTCACACTGTAAGCATTAATGTGGCTTCTCTCCCCTGTGAGTGTGCTGATGTCTTCTGAGACTACTCTGTTGAGTAAACCTCTTTCCACACTGTGAGCACCAATACGGCTTCTCTCCGGTGTGAATACGCTGGTGTTGTTTAAGATTAAACTGCTGACTAAAACTTTTTCCACATTGTGTACAATCATACGGCTTCTCTCCTGTGTGAATGCGCTGGTGTTGTTGGAGAGTGCTCTGTAGAGTAAACCTCTTTCCACAATGTGAGCAGCAGTACGGCTTCTCTCCTGTGTGAATGCGTTGGTGTTGTTTGAGATTATACTGTTGACCAAAACTTTTTCCACACTGTGTACACTCATACGGCTTCTCTCCGGTGTGAATGCGCTGGTGTTGTTGGAGAGTACTCTGTTGTGTAAATCTCTTTCCACACTGTGAGCAGCAATACGGCTTCTCCCCGGTGTGAACACGTTGGTGTCTTTGGAGAGTACTCTGAAAAGAAAAACCCTTTCCACACTGTGAGCAGCAATACGGCTTCTCTCCTGTGTGAACACGTTGGTGTCTTTGGAGAGTACTCTGAAAAGAAAAACCCTTTCCACACTGTGAGCAGCAATAAGGCTTCTCTCCTGTGCGAACACGCTGAGATTGTTTGAGATCATACCGTTGACTAAACCTTTTTCCATACTGAGTACAATCATACGGCTTCTTGCCTGTGTGAATGCGCTGGTGTTTTTGGAGAGCACCTTGTTGAGTAAACCTCCTTCCACATTGTGAGCAGTAGTACGGTTTCGCTCCTGTGTGAAAGTGCTGGTGTTGTTGGAGTGTGCTCCACCAATGGAATCTCTTTCCACACCACGAGCAGTGATATGGCTTCTTTTCTTCGTGAATGCCCTGGTGTATTTGAAGTTTGGCCGACTGATTAAAATCCTTTCTACTCTGTGAGAAGTGATATTGTTTCGCTCCTGCTTTTCTGCCCTGATGTGTTTTCAGAGAACACTGATCACTGTGAGAAGTGTCAGAGCTGAGAGTACAAGATTGTACTGGCCGACAACTGGAGTCCTTGAAGGGGATCTCAAGATCGTATGTTTTCTCTCCTGAATTCTGCAGATTCTTACACTCTTCACTGTGGCATTTCTGGAGGTGTTTGTCTTGACAAACTGGAGATATATAGGAAGGATATGAAAAATATTAAAAAGTGAAGAAAAGAAATTAAAATAAAAATTTAAAAAAGCAACACAATAATAAAATCTAACAATGTGACTACAAAGATTTTCAAATGGCTTCTGGTGATGTCTCTGATGGTGAACATAACAGCTGCCAGATATTATGCCCATCTTCAGATTTTTTATTTTGGACACCAGAACAGAAGGAAAACTTAAAATGTTCTGAACCAAAGACAGGGGCAGACACCAAAGTAGATATGGGTTTTGACAATGAAACAGATTTAAAAGCAGACTTGGACAGAGAAGCACCCACTCAACCACTGTCACACGCAACCACTGATGTGTGTTCAGACAAACACCCAGACACATATGCAAAAGCAAAGCAAGTTGTAGAAGTGCAATCTGACACGGATACAGGCACAGACATAGATGCAGATGCAGACTTAGCAGTAAGTGCAGAGCTTGGAATGAACTAAGCACTGGAAGCAGATGCAAAGGTGGAAGCAAATTAAAAAACAGGCTCTGTAATGAAAGCCGACCAGAGGCAAACAATGGAGCAAATACAGGAGCAGCCAGAGGAGTGAATAAAGGCACAAGAAGGTACAGGAGCAGATACAGGAACACATGTTGCCAGAGGCAACAGAGTTTGCTAAAAGATGCAATGACTAACACCGTACTTTCAGTTTTTCCCATCGTTGCACAGCAGAGCTACCTTATCATAGTGGAGGGGGTTGCGTGTCCCAGTGATCCTGGGAGCTATGTTGTTGAGGGCATTATGACCCTGGTAGGGTTAACCAAGGCAAGATCCTAGGTCAAAGTCCAGACTAAACGGGGTTCAGAAGACCTCTATGAGTATAATGAGTGCAAGAACTCAGTTTTCCTTGCCCGGACATGAGTTACCAGGGTCCAACCTGGAGCCAGGCCAGGGAAAAAGCAAGCTACTGATGGTCGGGCTTCTGCCCATGGAGCCTGGTCAGGCCCAGCCCAAAGAAAACACATGGGTTCGTCCTCCCAGGCTCCATCACCTGTGAGAGGGGCTATAGGGGTCGGGTGCACTGTAAGCCGGGTGGCAACTGAAGGAGTGGGTTCTGAAGGACTCGTCCTCAGCTGCTGACTCTGGCTCTTGGGACATGGAACTTCATCTATTTGACGGGAAAGGAGTCTGAGCTGGAGTGTGAGGTTGGGAGACACCAACTAGACGCAGTCAGGCTCAGCTCTAGGCCACTATGTCGAGAGGGGCTGCACCTTGTTCCATTTTGGAGTTGCTAATAGGGAGAGGCACCAAGCTAGTGTAGGCATCCTTGTAGCCCCCCATCGTGGTGCTGCCATGTTGGGGTTCTCCTTGGTTGTCAAAAGGGTAGCTTCCTGACACCTTAACACCTGTGGTGAGGGGGGCCGTCAAGCTGAAGGCGGCGGCCTATCAGGTTCTTTTGGCCTGTGGGACTCCTGAGGCAGCAGGCAAAATGTGCTGCAGCTTGGGCTGTTGTCGTTGCAAAATCTCGGTTTTAGGAGGAGTTTGGTGTGATCCTGGAAAAGAGAATAACAGTTGACCTCGAAAGGTTCTGGACCACCTTCTGATGCCTCAGGAGGGGGAAGCGGTACTCCACAAACTCGGTTTACAGTGGAAGAGGGAGCTGCACACCTGGACTGGGGATGTAGACTGGAGGTAGAAGGAATACTTTGAGGACCTCAATCCCACCAACAGGCCCTCTGTGTAGGAGGAAGAGCCTGATGGTTCAGGAGGGGGTCTGCCCATCACTGGGGTGAAGGACGCTAAGGTAATCAATGCGCTCCATGGTTGCTGGGATCCGGGTGTAGACAAGGTCTACCCTGAATACCTTAGGGCTCTGGATGTTGTAGGACTTTTTGGCTGACACGTCACTGCAACATCATGTAGTCAACAGGGGCCATACCTCTGGATAGACATGTCGGGGTGGTAGGGGGACCAAAGGGTGCCTTCTGACTGTTGTGAAATCACACTCCTCACACTACCTGGGAAAGTAAATTCAGGAGTACTGGAGAAGAGGATCCGACCAAATGGACGAACCTCAGATTCAGGAGGAACAATGTGGTTTTTGTCCCTGCCGCAGCACTCTCTACCAGCTCTACACACTCAACAGGATACGAGAAGTAGAACTACTGCTCCTCCGTGTTGAGAGAAGCCAGTTGAGGTGTCTTGAGCATCTGATTAGAAGGCCTCCTGAACGTCTACCTGGTGTGATGTTTCAGGTATGTCCAACTGGGAAGAGACCCCAGGATCGACCCAGAACTCGCTGGAGGGACTATGTCTCTTGGATGGTTTTGGGAATGCCTCGGTGTCCCTCCAAAGGAACTAAAGGAGGTGATTGGGGAGAGGCAAGTCTGGACCTGTCTGCTTAGGCTTCTGCCCCTGCGACCCGACCCAGGATGGGGTGGGAGAAGATGACTGACTAATGACTGATGATCAGACAGATACAAGTCAATACTTGTTGTTCATAAAAGAGAAAAACAGAGATAATATTAGAGCACTAAGAGACTGTTGTGCTTTTCATCGCCCTCTTGATTTCCTGACAGGGCTTGCACAAGACCAATGTTTGCAGACTTTTCCCTGTTTGTTTATGGTATTCCTACCCTCATCATACTGAGCCCAAAATGTTCCCACACAGCACATGTGAAAGGCACTAATGCCACCAGAAGTCTGTGTTGCTGGAGCTACCCACTGTCTGATGTGATCTATCCTGACGTCCTACTTCCGGTTGTAGATTTCATCTTGAGGACTAATTGTTTGCAACATTGTTGCAAAACAACTTTAGAGAGTAGATTTGGTTACAAGATTAACATATAACTTAAACACTTCACTACATACCATACACATCCCTAATGAGCAAAACTGTGGCAACAGTGGTGAGAAAATACTCCCCAGATGACATGAGGAAGAAACCTTGAGAAAAACTAGACTAAAATCTGAAACCCTTCCCTATTTAATGATACCACATAATGTAGATTGTAAAGATTTTCCAACAGTGAAGCAGGAAATTCACTGTAGTTTTAACATGAAGTCTAGCTTTTTGCTTTAACTCTAATATTTCTAAGTTTGTAGTTCTAAGTTATTTTTGTCTAAGGAAAATGACTGCATTTCTCGCATCTGCTCCAGCTCATATGAGCATACAGAGCACCGACGGGCTCCAGGAAAAATTTAATGGGTTCCAGCACTCTTAATGCACCTGTAATAGCACTGTGTACTTTCGGAAATGCTGTTATATGATATTAAATCACCTAGGCATATATTTATTTTTAAGCTATAAATGTACAGTTCACACCAGTATTCAAAGTTACCAATAAAAAAAAAACAAATCATGCAATTTCCATTTTGATCCAAGACAGGTTACATATACCAAATTGAGATGGCTAAATGACTGGGTCTATCCATCGCCAAAACACCAGGTCTTGTGGGGTTTCTGGAATGCAGTAGTAAGTGCCTACCAAAGTTGATCCAAGGAAGGAAAACAAGTGAACTGGAGGAGTGTCAGGAGTGCCCAAGGCTCACTGATGCAAATGGGAAGCAAAGGCTAAGACATCTGGTCTGATAGCTCAGAAGAGCTACTGTAGCACTGCTGAACCTAATGCTGGTTGTGCATGGGGCTGCCTAGACACAGACCAATCAGGTGGTATTAATGTTATCATTGTAGTGTGTATCGCAAAATGCTCAGTGTTACTACACTCAAGAGAGGTTGATAACTTACAGAGATAATCTTTATCATCAGGATCTTCCGTCTTATAGGAAGGAACTTCAGGTGGGTTGTTGAGGTCATCTCCATGGTTATCGATGCTCAGTTCTAGTGTCTCTTCTTTCTTCACATGGACCTTTAATCCGTCAGATAAACACTTTTTTTAAATAACAAAAAACCCAAAAACAATAGCCCTATTTATACATCTGTTTATGAGTTTTGTTAGGCTGACAACATAGATCAGATTCATCAGAACATCCAGTAAGGCATGCTGCAAAATGGTCTTGACACAGTGAGCTCTTCCATAACAATGTAGCTTTGGTTTTTGATATGATATGTAATTTCCTTTGAATAATGCTGTTAGAAATTCAACAAATTCCCTAAAAATCAGGAAGCCTTCATTAAAAAAAATAAAAAAATTTTTTTTTTAAAAAGTACAATTGTTCCAGGGAAGACTTGTATCTCCTGCACTGCTTATTTCCACAAGAATTAAAAAATATTAATACAAAAAAAAAATCTGTGATAAAAAATTTTAATATATCACAGGTCCAGACACTCCTGCCAGCAGGACCCTATGACAAATTGAATAGATAAAAAGGTCAAGGTGACCCATATACAATTCCATCCTATTCCCCACAAACAAAATTTGGTGATTCTACTTCATTTCCTTCCAAAGTTATTTGGAAGGATGGACGGGAATACATACTCACCCATACACAATCCCATCCAACGTTCCTGAGGGCAACCCATGCAAAATATTTGGTGATCCTATGTACTCGGCGGGCCCTTCTTGTAAAGTGCGGTAATGTTCTTAACCCAGTCCAGTTTGTTGTCAATATAAACTCCAAGGTATTTGTAATCCTCTACCATTTCCACATGTACACCCTGGATGGAAACAGTGGTTGCTGGTGTTTTCGATCCCCTAAAATGCACAAATATTTCCTTGGTCTTTGTTACATTAAGCTACAGATGATTCTGCATAAATCATGTGACAAAGGAATCCACAGCAGCCCAAAATTCCCTCTCCTCATCTCCACTGATACAACTGCAGCAGAGTCATCCGAAAATTTCTGAAGATGGCAGGTCTCTGTGGAGTAACTGAAGTCCGCTGTGTAGAGGGTGAAGAGGAAAGGGGAGAGAATGGCCCATCTGGGTGCTTCGGTGTGGCTGACCACCATGTCCGACACGCAGTGCTGCAAGCGCAGATACTGTGGTTTTCCAGTCAGGTTGTCCACAATCCAGGACACAATAGAGGCATCCACCTCCATCGCTGTCAGCTTCTTACCCAGGAGGGTCGGCCTGATGGTATTCAATGCACTGGAGAAGTCAAAATCATGACCCTCACACTGCTCTCCGGCTGGTCCAGGTGAGTGTAGACATGGTTTAGCAGGTAGACTCTGAGACAGGGCTGGTAAGCAAACTGAAGGGAGTCCAGATGTGGTCTACCCATGGGTCGGAGCTGATCCAGGATGAGTTTCTCAAGGGTCTTTATGACATTTGAAGTCATTGCCATGGGTCTGAAATCCTGGGGACCACTGGAACATGGTGTCTTTAGTGCAGGAATGAGGCATGGTGTCTTTCACATTACTGGGACTGTCTGTGGACTCATAATGAAGATGTTATATAAGACATACAAGGTGCATGTGGGCCATATCCAGCCCATGGAGTATCATGAAGATGAAGTCTGTGGAGACAAGGAACATCACTGAAGCACATTGAAATAGCATCATTACTCCCTTGTAGGAGAACTTTGGAGCAGCACATGATCAGGGTAAATTATCAGCTTGCAGTAGGAAGAGATCACATATTACTAGTCCAGAGAGTCACTGTAAGCCCCCCAGTGAGGACATCGATGGGCTCACTGAGTGTATTTCACACTACCTTCTGCACTGACTCCACTGTTCCAGCCCAGACCATCAAGTGTTACCCAAATAACTAGCTGCGGGGGAACTAAATACATCAAAGCCCTCCTCAATAACCAGAAGAGGGCATTCAGGGCTGGCAACAAAGAGAAGGTGAGAAGGACCCAAGGTTGACTGAGAGACCAGATCAGAGAGGCTAAGAACAACTACAGGATGAAGATGGAGTGGAAACTCCAGCTTAACAACATGAGACAGGTTTGGAGTGGTAAGAAGACCATCACTCGTTTCAGGCCATCCAACAGCAGCAGAGCTGAGGGCGGCAAGGACAGGGCCAACAAGCGGAATATGTTTTTTAACAGATTCGACACTGCAGTTACTGATCAGCCCACATCTTATTTAGAAAGCCTACCCCCCCTTCTCCTTATTGAACCTATTCCTCCTGTGATAGACCTGGCAGGACTCCCCTACCAGTCAACTTCACCTATGACCAGCTTCCCAAGAGGTTTTCAAGCACCCATGAGACAGCTGAAAAGGATCCACTTAGGTAAGGCAGCAGGACTAGATGGGGTAAGCCCCTGTGTCCTTCAAGCCTGTGCCCCCAGCTCTATGAAGACTTACAATATCTTCGTGATATTGAGATATCTTCATGATGAGACCGAGCCTAAAGAGGGTCCCAGTAATGGGCCACGTCCCAGTGGTCCCCAGGATTACAGACCCATGGCAGTGACTTCAAATGTCACAAAGACCCTTGAGAATCTCATCCTGGATCAGCTCCGACCCATGGTTAGACCACATCTGGACTCCCTTCAGTTTGCTTACCAGCCCTGTCTCGAAGTCTACCTGGTTAACTGTGTCTACACTCACCTGGACCAGCTGGCGAGCACTGTAAGGGTCACGATTTTGACTTTTTCAGTCTTGTGTCCCTGACTAAAAAAACACAGTATGTGTACTGCGTGTTGGACACGGTGGTCAGCAACTCTGGAGCACCACAAGTTACCGTCGTCTACCTCTACACAATGAACTTCAGCTACCGCACACAGACCTGCCATCTTCAGAAATTTTCTGATGACTCTGCTGTAGTAAACATGGTTAATGTAACAAAGAACAAGGAACTGTTTATGGATTTCAGGAGATCGAAAACACCAGAGCCAGCAGATTCCATCCAGGTTGTCAATGTGGAAATGGTACAGGACTACAAATACCTTGGAATTCATATTGACACTAAACTTTATTGGGTTAAAACCACTACCACACTCTATAAGAAGGGCCAGAGCCATGTCTATTTTTTGAGGCGACTAAGGTCGTTCAACATCTTCAACCACTGCTCAGGATGTTCTATGAGTCGGTTGTGGCCAGCGCTATTCTATCCACACTTGCATGCTGGAGCTTGGGGCTGGGATTGAGGATGCCAACAGACCGAACAAACTGATTCACAAAGCCAGTAACATTGTGGGGATGGAGCTAGACCCTCTGACGGTAGTGCCAGAGAGGCGAATGTTGTCCAAAATAAGGACAATACTGAACAATACCTCCAACCCCCTTCACAACCTGCTGATCAGTCAAAGGAGGACGTTTAGTGAGAGACTGATTCCACCTAAGTGCACCACTGAACGACATAAGAAATCATTCCTACCTGTGGCCATTAAACTGTACAACTCCATATAGCAACAACATGCATTGTTCACTGTTATACATTTGCATTGTACTATTTATCATCGTGATAATACCGTACATCTTACTCACTGACAGGAATTATTCTGTATCTGTTTATATAACGTTTGTAACGCCTAATTTTAGACTTATATACATATACACACACACACACACACACACACACACACACACATTGAACAAATCACTAAAATTGGGGTGTACCCCTCAGGTTTTAAATATTTAATATCTTTTCTTCGCATGAACATAGGTCTACAAATTTGATATCAAATGAAGTGTCTTGGCTGTGAATGAGCTTTCAGATGATACATCACTTGTTGGGGTTGGTGATGGATAAGCATAAGAAATTAGTTTTTTTTTTTTAATATGTCTGAACTGACGTTCGGTGTCGGTCATGCTCTGACAACCCTTGACAAGCTCAATATTTTTTAAAAAAAAGGTGACTGTTGTGACCTTAGAACAAGGTTAAGCACACTCATATGCAATCCCAACCGAGATATTCCTGTAATTCAATTTCAATTCAATTAAATTTTATTTGTCACATACAAAACCAGTACAATATATAGTGAAATGCTTGTTACGACTGTCCTAAAAATTGAAGAATTAAAAACTATCAATATCAAAAAGACAAAGACGCGCGGGACACATCCACCAAATTTGCTGATTCAGAATACGAGGCGCAAACGGATCACGGTGATAAGTGTATTGATTAACCGCAAAAGTCTGCCCAAAGGGTTTCTTTGTAAATTTTACAAAGTTATTGTTACTTATTGCACAGGCATTGTTATTACAATGAAATCTCGCTCCCTTTGGTAATAACTCGATAAAATTGCATTAGACAAGTGAATAAATAACACAAATCATTGGTACACTTTACCTGTGAAGGATCAGGATTCTGTGACTTACTGGAAGAACGCCATCTGTCTGCTGCTGAATTCATTATAACAGCTCTAAAAAATAATAATAATTCAGTATTAAAAAAAAAAAAAAAATATA